>JXCR01026568.1:205405-230586 GCA_002079205.1 Phalaenopsis hybrid cultivar
GGTGTCACGAAGAGTTGTGACACGAGTTAGATCTATTAGATCTTTAGCACAGTCATACTCGTGTCAATCCCGATGACTCAACTCGCATTGCTCACCGGGATCAACCCAGCAAGCAATGCTCGTTAAGGCATCGCGACCAACACGAGGTCACTCTCCTAACGAGTCTAGCTAGCTTTCCATGCAAACATGCAAATGCAAATGCAATCAGTCATGTGACAGAAGTGATGAGTATATCGTGAGGCAGTGACTCAGGAAAAGGTGGGCATGTCGTGGAGGCAGCGGCCCGAACAAATGGGTGTGCCGTAGCGACAGTGACCAAAACGGATGGGCGTGTCGTGGAGGCAGTAGCCTGGAGAAAGGTGTACCGTGGCGGAAGTGACCAAAAGTGATGGGCATATCGTGGCGACAGGGGCCCGAAAGATGGGTGTGCCGTGGAGGCAGTGACCCGAAGAAAGGTGTACCGAGGCGGCAGTGACCCGAAGAAAGGTGTACCGAGGCGGCAGTGACCCGGAGACAATGGTGATTCTCGCTAGGGAGAATCACCCAAGCGCAAATGCAAATGCAAACACAAATGGTGTGACATGCAAGCACGCAAGCATGTGATATAATGCAACCGGGCCGTGGTGGTCGGTCGAACCAAAGTGATACGCTCACCGAGCCGGAGCGGCCTATCGGAGCGAAGTGAAATGCTCGCTCGGCCGGGGCAGCTGGTCAGAGCAAAGTAAGAGGCTCACCAGGCCGGGGCGGCCGGTTGGAGCTAAGTGAAATGCTCGTCGGGTCAGGGCAGCCGGTCGGAGCTAAGTAAGATGCTCGCTTCCCGGGGTGGCCAGTCGGAGCGAAGTGAAATGCAACCTGCATCAAGCAAAAAAATGCAATATATAGAGAACCAACATGTAGATAGCAAATCGGGCTTGTGCTAAGGACCTCACCTGAGAGACTTAAGGTTTAGACCCTTGGATGTGCGACACCGCCGCCTCTTGCTTTGGTGAGGAAATGTGGGGAATTTCTCCCCGGTCTCCGAGGGGGAAACTCTCCACGACGTCGCAAAATGGACTAGCTACAAAGCTTTTCCCATTTCGTGAACTCCTTCAGACTTTGCAAAGCGAGCCAGCTACAAAGCTCTCTCGCTTTGCCAAGTCCGACCTCCCAACTTCTCCAAGTAAAGCTGGGGAATCCAGAGCAAGGGGAGTGAGGGACACCAACCCATCGGGACTTGTGCTAAGGCTCACAACTAAGGGAGACACTCGGCTCTACGGAGGGGTATTTGGTCACGCACAGGAAGTCCTAACCTAAAGGCTAGCTCTAGGAAATCCAACGATCCATCACGCAGACACGTCGTTGCGCCGACCCATGCCGGCGCACGCACCCCATATGGGCGATCGAACCCACGCACCTAGACTCCACTATTCCTAAGGCTGGCTAGGAGGTAGAAAGTCTCACCACCGTGACGGTTGCAACGCGTTTCTTTTCTTGCTTTGAGTTCGCCGGCGTCCGATTCATGCTCCAATGTGCCTTGTAAAATGTGCACAGGACAACAAAAAGACATAGGAGGATGTGAGGGCAAGAGGTATGCGAAGTACCAAAAATAAATAATTTAGCATATAAAAATATGCAACCAGAAAAAAGGTACCTTCGCGAGAGAAGATCGCTCGACGACGGTGAAAGAGAGGAAGTTTTTCTCGCATTGGAAAAGACATCCACACATCTCCAAGGCGATGTATCACCGCTGCTCGGCGACATCGAGGTGCTCTGGCGAAGTGTCCGATCGCTGGGAAGATAAAATGGCGAGGTGGAGGAGTTAGGTCATCGGCGATGCGCATCGAGAGCGAAAGAAACACGGAGGAGAGCCCAAAATCTGAAGCTCTCCTCCCTGATTTTCTCTTGTATAAATTTGACTCCGGCGAGGAGGGAAGCCGGCGAGGAGGAGGAAGAATCTGAAGGTGGTCGGCCAAAAAGAAGAAAGAGCAGGAGAGATGTTTGACCGGCTGCTGGAGAAGCTTCGACGGCCGTAGAGGAGCAGGTGCGAAGCGCTTTGCCAGCGAGAGGAGCTCCGGCGTCGGACGCAAGGAGGCTGGGTAGGCTTCGCAGACCGGAGAGGGAGCAGCCAAATTCGTGAAATAAATGGAGAAGGAGCGCTGCCGTGGAGGGAGGAGACACCGGCAAGCTCGCCGGCGGTGTCGCCGGCCATGGGTCAGGGGAGAGATCCGCGAGGGAGGAAGAGGCGGCTAGGTTTCGAATGGCAGCGAGATAGAGGGAGGAGAGGCATGAGTTTTCAGTTATATATATATAATATAATATAATATATATAATATAATATAATATAATATAATATATAATAATAATAATTATTGTAATATTATAATTATCATTTGCCTATTCTTCTCCCGTGCATGTCCTCACGGCGAATTGGATGTCCTTCCTGGCTAAAATCGACGTTCTGGACGCGTTGGCGCAGTCCATTTCGTCATTCGGGGTCATCCGGACCACTTTTTTGACTATCAGGTCAAAAATGATAATTTTCATATATATAAATATATTTAATTCGTTCGCAAAATCATGGCATACCGAACGTCCTACTTAAGTAAAATCGACATTCCGGGCGTGATCGCGCAGTTCTTTTCGTCATCTGGGGTCGTTTGGGCCTTCTTTTTGACAATCGTGCCCAAAACGATAATTTGATCATTTTTACCCCGCCCGCGAAGCTGTAGCAAAGTGGACATCCTCCGTAGCTGAAGTCGATGTTCCGGACACACTCACGTGATATGTTTTGTTGTCCGGTGTCGTTTGAGGCCGTTCAGATCACCTTTCCAGCGATCAGGCTAAAAAATAATAATACGCGTATTTTATGCTCACCAACAAATTCGCAACTAACTGAACGTTCTTTCTAAGTAAAATCGATGTTCCGGACGTGATCGAGCAGTCCGTTTCGTCATCCGGTGTCATCTGGACAACCTCACTGATGATCGGGCCAATTTGAGCCAAAATGGCGCATGACGCGCCACATAATATTTTTTTGCCCCGATCGGACTCGTTCAATGTGCCAAATGTCGATCGGCCTTCTCATAAATGAAAGCCATAGCCTAGGAAAATAACCCCAACTACGTGCCCCTCAACACGCGTCAAAAAGGTCTCGGGTAGGTGTCTGAACTATCGGACATCACGGGCAGACCGTAAACTATCCTGAGTCATGCGGGTGGACACCCTACACTCGCGACATCAAAAATTGATTCCAACAAGAAAATGAAAATTCTGGCAAATATTTTCATTGTAAGTCAGAAAGTCCTATTAAACTAATGAATATCACAGTAGAAAGACCACCACCTCTATTTCCTCAAAGATTGAAGCAGAAGTATAGAGGTAATTAATTTTTAAAATTTTTGAAAATTTTGAGGAAATTGACGATAAAAATTCCATTTATTGAAGCTTTGGAACAAATGTCAAACTTTGTGAAGTTCATGAAAGATATACTCAATAAGAAATAGAAGTTTGTAGATAATGAGACTGTTGTACTTAGTGAAGAGTGTGGCGTTATAATTCAGAAGAAGCTTCCTGAAAAACTTAATGATCCTGGAAGATTTACAATTTCTTGTGCTATTAGAGAACAATTTTATGGAAAAACTTTATATGATTTAGGAGCTAGTATTAATCTTATGTCGTTATCAATTTTTAGAAGGTTGGGCTTATGAGATATTTCACCTACAACTGTAACTCTTTAGTTAGCTGGTCGTTCGATTACCTATCCTAAAGGAGTTATAGAAGTTGTTTTAATAAAGGTTGATAAATTTATCTTTCATGTAAACTTTATTGTATTAGATATGAAGAAAGATAAATAAGTTCCTATTATTTTAGGAAGACCATTCCTAGCTACTAGAAGAGCTTTGATAGATGTGTAGAAAAGAGAACTAACTATGATAGTTAGTGATCAAGAGGTTACATTTAATATTACAAAATCAATGAGATGCCCTGCAAAAGAAGAAGAGATAGACTGCTTCATAATGGATATTAATGAGTATTTAAGCCATGAATATTTCAAAAAAACATATGAAAGAGAATTTGACAAGGAATATATGGAATATCAAAATGAGGATAAAATCTAAGATGAGTCTGTGGAAGTGAGTATGAAAGACTTGAAATATGTTCTGGAAAAATTTGAATTGATAGATCCTGCAGAAAATGACAACAATTTGATTTCATCTATTAAGAAACCCCATGAAGTAGAATTGAAACACTTCTTACAAATTTGAAGTATGCATTCTTAGGAGATTCATCTACACTACCTATCATAGTATCCTCAGAACTAACTGATGCGCAAGAACAGCAGTTGTTAGAATCTTTGAAAAGATATAAGAAAGCCTTTGAATGGACATTAGTTGATATTAAAGGAATCAGTCCTTCAATCTGTATGCATAGAATTTTATTGGAAGATCAACATAAACCAAGAACTGATCCTTAAAGGAGATTGAATCCTATGATGAAAGAAGTGGTTAAGAAAGAAATTATAAAATGATTAAATGCGAGAATAATATATCTTATTTTAGATAGTGCTTGGGTGAGTCCAATTCACTGTGGTCCGAATAAAGGAAGTGTAACTGTAGTGACAAATGAGCATAATGAATTAATATCAACAAAATAAGTCATTGGATGGCGAATCTGCATATATTATAGAAAATTAAATTCTGCCACCCGAAAAGACATTTTCCTTTACCCTTTTTAGACCAGATGTTGGATAGATTGGCTGGGGACAAATATTTTTGTTTTCTAGATGGATATCGGTTATTATCAAATACCTATTTCCCCTGAGGATCAAAAGAAAACAACATTTACTAGTCTTTTTGCAACTTTTGCATTTTGACAAATGCTTTTTGATTTATATAATGCACCTATAACATTTCAAAGATGTATGATATCAATTTTCAGTGATTTTATTGAAAAAGGGATTGAAGTTCTCATGAACGATTTTTTTGTAATCAGAACTTCCTTTAAAACATATCTAAATCAATTAGACAAATTTTTTGAACTTTGTGAAAAGATTAATCTCCTTTTGAACTGGGAGAAATGTCAGTTTATGATTGTAGAAGGAATTGTTCTTGGGTATAAAATTTCAGAAAATGACATGAAAGTAGATTCTGCAAAAATTTTGGTTATATCAAACCTACCTCCACCTACTACTGTAAGAGGAGTTAGGAGTTTTTTAGGACATTCTGGATTCTACAGGCGATATATAAAAAAATTTTCAATAATTACTAAGCCATTTTGTCAACTTCTAGAAAAAAGATGCAAAGTTTGACTTTAACCAAGATTGCCTTTAAAGCCTTTGAAACTTTAAAGGAAAACTTGATCACTGCTCCATTAATTGTTTCACTGGACTGGGAGAAACCTTTTGAATTAATGTGTGATTCAAGTGATTGTGTAATTGGAGCTATTTTAGGGTAGAAATATGGTAAGGTTTTCAAGGTCATATATTATGCTAGTAATACTCTTAATGATGCTCAGATTAACTATACCACCACTGAAAGAGAGTTGTTAGCCATTGTGTATGCTTTTGATAAGTATAGATCATATTTGATTGGAACTAAATGTGTTGTGCAAACTGACCATTCTGCTATTAAATATTTGATGCAAAAAAAGGATGCAAAATCAAGATCAATTAGATGGATACTTTTGATGCAAGAGTTTGATTTTGTAGTAGTCGATAGGAAAAGAACTGATAATCAAATAGTTGATCATCTATCAAGGTTAGAACATGAAGAAATACTTGATCTGGAGAGAGAGATTAAAGACACTTTTCCTGATGAACAACTTTATGCTATAAAAGGATGGGAAATACCTTGATATGCTGATATTATGAATTATATTGTTAGTGGTTTTTTATCTTATGGACTAACAAAACACCAAGAAAAGAAATTCATTTACGATGCAAAATCTTATTTTAGAGAAGATCCTCATTTGTATAAACAATGTAAAGATTTAGTTATATGACGATGTGTGTCTTATAAAGAAATACACGAGATTATGCAAAATATCATGATTTTGAATTTGGAGGACATTTTTGAAATGATAGAACTGCTCAAAAAATTTTACAATCAGGATTTTATTGACCTACTTTATTTAGAGATGTTAATATATATATATATATATATATATATATATATATATATANGTAATATTTCTAGAAGAAATGAAATGCCTATAGATTTTAAATTGGAAATTGAAATTTTTGATGCATGGGGATTATATTTTATGGCACCATTCACGCCTTCATTTAGAAATATATATATATTGATTGCGGTGGATTATGTTTCAAAATAGATAGAAGCAATCTCTTTAGTTATATGTGATGCTCGAAGTGTTTCAAAATTTTTAATTAAAAATATTTTTAGAAGATATGAAATGCTGAGAGTAATCATTACTAATGGAAGGATCTCATTTTAGAAATGCAACAACTGCAAGATTGGTGAAAAAATATAATATAATACATAAAATTGCAACTGCTTATCATCCCCAGGCTAGTGGTTTAGCGGAAGTATCTAATCGTGAAATTAAGAGAATCTTGGAGAAGAGTATTAATCCTAACAAAATAGATTGCTCTATTAGATTAGATACTGCATTATGGACATACAGGAAAGCTTATAAGTCACTTGTAGGAATGTCTCCATATAGAATAATTTTTGGGAAGACTTGTAACTTGCTAGTTGAATTGGAACATAAAGCTTATCGGGACATAAAATAATTTAATTTCAATTTAAAAGAAGCTGATGAGAAAAGATTATTGCAATTGAATGAGCTTGAAGAAATTAGGAATGAATCTTATGATAATGCGATAATTTATAAGGAAAAGATGAAAGAATGACATGATCGGAAGAGAGTAAAAAAGAATTTGAACATGGACAACAAGTTTTATTATATAATACAAGACCATGAAATTGAATGTGCTCTTACCTTGTTGTAGAAAGCATAGCCCTTTCAGATCATGTTTTCTCAAAACATTTTAGCTTTTTAATTGGCCAGATTAAAATAAAAATGAAGATCAAAGTTTGAGTCATCACAAATTATTGGCATTTAAAACTGTATAAAACAAAATCAATTCTTTAAAAAAACATATCTCAGTGTAGGGAGAAGGATAAAGAAGATTGCTCAAAATTTACAAAAAGGAAACAACAAAACACGGATTTCATATATAAAAACAAGTTTATAAAATAAAGAAAAAAGAGACACAACTTATCTCACACTCATTCCCAAGCAAATCCCAAAAGTTCCCTTTAAGCATCTTCTTTCTTTACAAGCACTCTCAATTCTCTCTTAGAAATGTAATGAAGAAGAAATCTCTCACTTTCTCTCTCCTCTTNCAAGTGTATAAAGAACATTGACTAATCCAGAGTTTGGCCTCTAATTCTAAGGTTAGGTTGGGAGGATACCGACTCTCACTCCAGATCTCCCACTTCTCCCTCACTTCAGGCCTAACAATCTCGAATTAGTTTCTAATCAATTGGACCAAATTAGGGATTTTAGTCTGTCACCTTGAAATCATCAATTCTGCATCCAGCAAAGTGTATTTCCTTTTTTATTTACACTCAACCCCATGAATTACATTCTCACCCATGAAATTGAATGTGACTCTTACCTTGTTGTAGAAAGCATAGCCCTTTCGGATCATGTTTTCTCAAAACATTTTAGCTTTTTAATTGGCCAGATTGAAAAGTAAATGAAGATCAAAGTTTGAGTCATCACAAATTATTGACATTTAAAACTGTATAAAACAAAATCAATTCTTTAAAAAAAACATATCTCAATGTAGGGAGAAAGATAAAGAAGATTTCTCAAAATTTACAAAAAGGAAACAACAAAACACGGATTACATATATAAAAACAAGTTTATAAAACAAAGAAAAAAAAAGACACAACTTATCTCACACTCCTTCCCAAGCAAATCCTAAAAGTTCCCTTTAAGCACTTTCTTTCTTTACAAGCACTCTCAAATCTCTCTTAGAAATGTAATGAAGAAGAAATCTCTCACTTTCTCTCTCCTCTTACAACCCTTAGAAGAAAATCTACAAGTCTCTCAGTCTATCTCACGCCTCACACTTCTCTCTCACGCCACCACCAAAACTCTCTCTCCACCTCTCTTTACAATCCTAGACTCCCTCTATTGTTAATTAGGGGCTGCCTCCTCTCTTTTTAATTCAAAACTCCCTCCCAAATTCTCTCCAAAAGTCACACCTTTTGAATCCCAAAAGACATGTCCATTCATTCAAGAGACANCCTCAGTCTATCTCACGCCTCACTCTTCTCTCTCACGCCACCACCAAAACTCTCTCTCCGCCTCTCTTTACAATCCTGGACTCCCTCTCTTTTTAATTAGGGGTGCCTCCCTCTTTTTCATTCAAAGCTCCCTCCCAAATTCTCTCCAAAAGTCACACCTTTTGAATCCCAAAAGACATGTCCATTCATTCAAGAGACATATCCCTTAATTAAAGAGTCTTCCAAAGTGTTTAGTTGCATTGAATCACTTCATGAGGTGTTTGGAACATTTGAAGCCTTCATAAATCTGCTCAAAATTCATTCTGAATCACCTAAATCAATCAAATATTGTCTCTAGCACTTCAGGCGCCTCAGGCAGTCAGTTATTTAAGTTCGTGTTGTTCTGGGTTTTGGCACTTCAGGCATCGATTCTGGTGCTTACGGTGCAGTTTCTTTATATAATGGTGCTTTTGGCGACAGTTCTGGTGCTTGATGTGCCAACTCTCTGTAAGGTGGCGCTTCTGGCTCCAGAATCACAAAGTTCTCTATTTTGGCTCAAAATTTCTTTCTTTATGTAGTTTTGCTCCAAATGCCTAAAATTTATATACCTGCAACAAAAAGATGAAAATACCCTTCTTTAAAGTTCAATATCACCAAAAATAAGCATAAAATGTATACTTGAAATAACACATTATTTTGGTGTATCAAAATCCCCCAAACTTAAATGTTATTTATCCTCAAGTAACTCTTTTACTACATAACAATATGACTTAGAATAGATATTAGCTTATAAACTTCTATACTTTAGTTTAAGAAATAAAATAGTATAATTTAAGAAAAGATTTTAATAAATTAGAATAAAACTATAAGTATAAGAATACTTAGTGATCAAATCTAAGATTTTTGAATCTCCATTCATTTCAAGAAGAACTGTAATTTGTTATATCAAGGATACTTAGAATATCCATATGAAAAAGAGTTTCATGAAAACTTTACTATTAAGAGTGCTAAAACTCAAATATAAGTTCTGAAAATGTAACAAAGTCTTTTCCTCAAGTTGATTCAAGTGACGTCAATTTTTGATTAGGCATCTCCTCAAGATTTTTCTCACATTTTTTTTTCATGAGAATGATTACTATATCTGGATAGTCTTTAATAATTTTGAACTTCACCATCCTCTTCTTAAAGTTAAACTTTTTACCTTTCTTCACTTTATAAATTCACATTAGTTTTAATGATTTTTCATAAAGTCTCATTCATTTCTTCTTACATGAAACTTCAAGATTCTTAGTACTTCAAAAATACAATTTCATTTACATTAAATAGAAAATATAGTCTTATCCTTTAATATCAAATATCTTTAGCTTGACCTTCGTTATTAAAAACTTTTACCTAATTTTACCATAATATTTACAAACATAAATATAGCCATTTAAAGTTCAATCTTAATATCCAAGGTCATATTAAATTAATTTAAAAAATATAGTTACTTGAGGACAAAAATTTTATTTTATTTCTTTTTTTTTAAAGAAATTTTTATTTCCCCCAAACTTAAATTTTTAAGTAATTAAAAATGTTTAGGACAAAAATTTTATAGGTGAAAGAAAACAGTAAATGGATAAAAATAAAACTAACCTGTAGAGGATTTCTGAATAAGAAACTAGCCTCTGGTATACTGCAGGTGCTAACTTTAACAATATAGAGTTTAAAACATTAAATGAAACACAATATATTTCAAAGGATTTGCTAAGAATTAAAAACATAAATAGAAACTAAAAATAACTAAAAATGCAGAAAAATAAAAATCTATAATTTCTATTACAAATAAGTCCACAGTGCAACATTACATGAAAGTTCCTATTACAACATTTGTTAAGAAAACTAATAATCAAACAATCAAAATAACAAACAAACAAAACAAACTCCTAAAGCATCAATTATCATCCCCTTCCTCATCATCATCATCATCTTCTTCTTCTTCTTCCTCCTCCTCTTCTTCTTCTTCTTCTTCTTCTTCTTCTTCTTCTTCTTCTTCTTCTTCTTCCTCTTCAACCTGATCCGGCACATAAGGAGTAAAAGTGGGGCAAGTTGGAAATTTCACATTATATTCTAATCATGGCCTTCAGATATGCTATATCAAATTGAACTCTCCTCTTCTGATATTCATCATTATATACATTCCTTTCTTCTAGCCCTCCAATCCTATTTCTCAAATTTACAATATCTATTTGTTGGATCATAAGCTACTCCATGATGTTCTCAAGTGAAGCAGAGCAGATAGTAGATGGCCCTGCAACAGATGTTGAGAGTCTATCATTACCTCCACTCTTGGATCCATCAAATGATTCAAATCTTTAGACTGTGCATTTCCCAATTGGTTTCTGTGGCTGCAACGTTTCTTCATTTCTATTAAACTCTGCTCCTGATTGTTCACATAAAGTGAAAATCAGGGCAAGGTATCCCAAACCACTGGTTGTAGCACTCCTGACTATACTCTCAGCATTATGTACTATAAGAGCAACAATATCTACTGCCTTCATTTGTTGAATGTAGAAATTTAGCGCAGCACTTTCCTTGGTTGTTTTGCTCAGATGATTCGTTGGAAGCAACTTTACAGAGATGAAGTAATATCATACCTTTGATTGAAAAGTCATCATGGAAGTGGAGAAATTAACTTTCTTATTGTTTCTAATTTTTCATTCTCCCCTTCCATCAGTCAAAAAGGCAATTACTTCATCCAGTGATGAGTCGGTCATCACGAATGTAGCATATCACAATGGAATTCATTTCTCAATCCATAAAATGCATTGATCCTCCTTCTAGAAAATTTAACTTGCTTACCTCTCACGAAGATGTGATTATCTACAGTAAATCACAAGTTGGTATAGAACTCTCGGATTATTGAAACAATTGCTACTATAGTGAAGTTGCAGAATCTCTCCCAAATTTTAGTAATGATTAACCCCTCAATCTCGCCACCAGGTTTAGCAAATGCTCGCTCCTAAATCAATTTCCTCGAGCTCATTTTGATATTATAATTATGTTGGGTTGTATAGTTGACAAATCTCCTCGCATTGAAATCTCTCGCAGGTTTTCCTCTTTTCACACGTGGTGCCATAGGAATTTTTATGGAAATCCAAATAAATTACAAAATCAAAAATCTAACTCCAAAAGTAAGGTTATTTGGTAAGAAACTTTTCACCATGGGTTTTCTTTAAACTTCTTCAGATTTCCCATATTGTAGGATAAACCCATGGTGAAAATCAAAGATTTCTAAGTTAAAGTGAATCTCTTACCAAGAGAAGATGAAATCTAAGATCTTTAACCCTTGAAATCTTCTTAAATCGTCCCAATGTCAAAGCCTAAGTTGAGGTTAGAGGTAGGAGACGACCCTAGCAGTAAAAATGGAGTTTTCTTAGGCTACTTCAAGGTTCTTAGCCCAACTTGGCGTTTTTGAGAATTTGGCGCGTCAGGTGCTAACAACAAACTTTTTTCAAATTTCAATTTTTAAATGGAAATTTGCTGCGTACCGCATTACGTCAACCTCTAACTAAATTAATTAGACACTTATATTCATAATTAAAAAATTTTCTAACACAAAACTTTCACAAACAACACAAAACTCACATGTATATATAAAATCCACACTATTATAAACTGACAGTTTTCAAGCCAACAAATATAATTCAGTGTCCAAAGTAAACCAAACATCTTAACACAGAAAACTAAGTATCAAAATACTTAACAACTAACACAAATAAAGTCCAACAATGAAACTCAATGCAATCCAACATAACACCATAACACAATTAAGTAATACTAAATACGCATTCCGTGTATAAAGTAAGTTCAAACGATTTCTTTGCTCTTGTCCTCTTGGATGTACCAATGGATTGGTGTGCACGTACAAGTTGTAAAAAGGTCGATAAGGAAATTCATCCATCAAATCTTCCTTGATCCAAGAATATTCTTGAACATACGCACCAAACCATCTTCAATAGATCCAGTGTGTTTGAAATGTTCCTTCATCCTCCAATCCAGATGATCCAACATTTCAAAAACATTTCCAATTGAATGCATAAGGTTTTGTACCTCTTTCTCTATATTCTTGATCCTTCTCAAAAGTTCATTTGATCTAAAGTAAGACTGAATAGGTGATGAATTATGGGATGATTGATCCATCAGTATATTCATAGCATTCTCATCCCCCATTCCTATATAGTTGCAATAAACTTCTGGGTCCATAGGCATCCAAGGAAGAAGCACTTCTTCCCAACTTTCATAAGGCACTTGCGATTGACTGCACAATAGGAAGATAGTAGATGGATGTCCCAGTCCAGTGGTAGATCCATTGATGATCAAACCCAAAACAGATTTCACAATTATTGCACCCGCATCAATAGGTTTTCCAGTTTGAATACAACAATTCAAAATAACACTCTCCTTAGTCAACTTACTGATTTTCTTGATATGAAGTAGTTTTGATGCAATAAAGAAATGTCACGCCTTAGATGTAGGATTCAATAATGATGAAGAAAAACATGCATTCACATCATTTCTGGACTCCCAATTTGCATCTTCATCAGTAAGAAATTGATAGAGTTCATTCATATTTTCTCTTATAGGGGTAAAATTTGCATAGTGAAAAATAAGAACCTTTTCAATCATAAACAAATTATTTATTCTTGAAAGAGTGAACTATACACACATGCCTTGAATGTAGACAACTCCTTGGTTGATTCCATGAAGATTGGTATAAAACCCTTTCACCACAGGGATAATTATGACAGCAGTGGTATAACAAAGCACTTCCCAGCTTTTTTATGCAGTAATCTCCTCCACTCAAGTATTCGGTGTGTTGAATCCTCAATTCATAAATCCCCTTAACTTGATTAGTCTCTTCTTCATAATAACTCGATCGTATAACTTTTGTGAATCGAAACTAATAAACTTCCTCCGATTGAAAATTTCATATTTAGGGGTTTCTTTAGAGCAGGAAGCCATTGGATTTGAAAAATGTTGACTCTTACTTCATCTTACCCTCTAAAATAGGTTTTAATTAGTTTTTGGGAGATATTAGAAAGAAAACCCAACAAAAATGCCAAAAATGGCCTTTTGAAGCATCTTTAGACGTTCCAGTCACCGCAGCGCTTCAGGTGTCAGCTCTCTAGAAAATGGCGCCTCAAGCTCCAGTTCCAAAATTCTCACCATCTCATTTTAAATCCAATTAATCCTCAAATCTTCCATAAAATTGGGTAAATAAAAATGTTTTTAAATATTTTCTCAATTTCAAGTTCCTCAAGTACACAGAATCCATAAAACCATGAATATATATATATATATATATATNACGGCCTTTTGAAGCATCTTCAGACGTTCCAGTCACTGCGGCGCTTCAGGTGCTTCAGGTGTCAGCTCTCTAGAAAATGGCACCTCAGGCTCCAATTCCAAAATTCTCACCATCTCATTTTAAATCCAATTAATCCTCAAATCTTCCATAAAATTGGTTAAATAAAAATGTTTTTAAATATTTTCTCAATTTCAAGTCTCTCAATTACACAGAATCCATAAAACCACGAATATATATATATATANATATGGGTTGCCTCGCACAAAGCGCTTGGTTTAATATCATCAGTCTGATATTCCTAGTCTTTACTCTAGGTTACTGATCCTGATTTTCTATATAGATAGAAGTAAAATGCAATGTATGAGATTAATTTCCTTAATAAATATTCTTAATTTGCAACGGCTGCCAAAAACTTGATCCAAAGCAAATGCTTGGTAAATTTTTCACTATGAAGCAAATAAGAATGTAGTTATAATATTTCAATATGGGATACTATGCAAATATATGTATCGTTATCAAGTAATATAAAACTTTTTTGATTAAGTCTTGAATATCAAACCGACGGAAAGGATTAGTTTTAGGTGACAAAATACTTAGCAATTTATATTTTTACTCAAACTTAAGATGCTAAATTAGGAATGAAAGTTTGATTCTTTTATAGTTTTTGTTTAATTTGAAAATAAAATAATCAACTAAATAATTTAACTAAAATACTTGCAAGATGAAGGCAATATAAGTAAAATATCTTTTTCCTTATCATGAATCAATAATAAATATAGAAATTTAGTTGTGAAAATATATTAAATGTGTTGTGCCAAATAGGAACAATAATATTCTTTAACCTTACTAGAGATGCTATAAAGAACATTGGTTAATCTATAGTTTAACTAGTTTTGAAGACTCGCTAGGCAGGAAAGGTACTAGCTCTCACTCTAGAGTTTCCTCTTCTCCCTCCACCTGGGAGCTAACGTCTTGTATCAAAACCTAAAACTATAAATCAAATTCAGGGCTTTAGCCTTTCATTCTAAGGTCCTCTACTTCTACACCCTTTAAAATATATCTCCCTATTTATTTGCACTCAACCCCATGAACTACAGTCTCATTCATGAAATCATTATGTGATTCCAACCATTTGTTGACAGAGACAAAACCATCTCGGATCTAACATGTTCTCACAATAGGTATTAACATCTTAATTGGTCAAATCAAGAAGTAAATGAAGTGTAAAGTCTTGAATCATCACAACGTCTTCCAACATTGAAGTCTAATACTTCACACAACTTCATTTAAATATTTAATCACTTATCATTTCAAGGAGAAAGATGAAGAAAACTACTCAAAATTCATGGAGAAAATACAATCACACAAGAGTTTAAAAGTAGAAATCATGCACACAAACAAGAAATCTAAATTAAAAACCAAGTGTAGTCATAAAGATAAACACTTATCTCAAGATTATCTCTACCAAATGTCTTGAAGTTCCTTTTAATTCTCTTCCTTCTCTCACAGTACAAACTAATACTCAAAATAAAATAAAATAAAATAAAGGTGGCTGACGACGGCAGCGGTGGTAATGTGGGTGGTTGTTGGCCTCCCTCTTGGATAATTTAAGTCTTTTCATATAAAAATCCAAAAGGTTCCTTGGTGTCTCTTCAAAAAGGTATCTCTATTCAATGAATCTTCTAGAATTTGTCTCCTCATAAGTCAATTGAATGAACTTTTGTGTCCATGGGTTATTTCTCACATTTTTATCAAGGGTTGTTTCAAACACCTCTTCAAAATTTTGCTTCAATTAATATTTCTTCAAATAACTAACTTTGGCGCTTAAGCGCGGGGTACCTGGCGCATAGTCGTAGAGCCTCTAGAGCTTAGGCGCGGATCTCGGCGCTTAGGTGCCCCAGTTCATTTTGCACATTTCTTCATTTTTTCTCCTAATTTTACCCTTTTTACTCCTTTTAGCATTTTCCATCCATTTGATTGTACCTATAATAAAAACACAAAAATATCTTTTATTAAAGCGTAATAAATCAAAAATATGTATAAAAATGTTTATAAAAATACTATATATTTTATGTGTATTAAAATCCCCCAAACTTAAGATGTTACTTATCCTCAAGTAAACTTTCAATCTTTAGAAACCGACATAAGTAGATAATGTATATGAGTTTCTCTAAGAGTTACCTAAATTTAGATTTAGAAATATAGTAGTCCAATTTAGAAAAAATATTAGTAAATGAGACCAACATTAAGTTTAGAAATTTTTAATATTAAGAAATATGAAAATATGAGTTCCTATCTAATTAAAAAATATTGTAGATTTTCTAAATATAGAATTTATGCATTTTATTATCTCCACATAAAAAAGATTTTATTAAGCATGAATTTATTTATTATATTATATCCTTAAGCTTAAGAGTTTCTCAAGTCTTATACTTTAAAAAGATAAGATGTGGAACAAATTTTTGATTAGGCACTAATCCTCAAGCTTCTCATCCCTTTTCTTTTCTTTTCTTTTTCTTTTCTTTTTTTTTATTTTACTTTTTTCTTTTTTTTTTCAGGCAAGGATTACTATATCTGGATAGTTCTTTAATGATTTTGAATTCCACTCTTCATTTCCTAAAGCAAAGAGTTGATAAATTTCTTTTGCTTCAAAAACATAATAATAGTTTTGAAAATTAATTTCAATAAAAGAAATTTAAGTTTTGAAAATAAAAGGTCTAAATTTCTAAATTTTTCAAAAATAAAATTTTTCTTACTGAAGATAGTTACACTATATTTAGCATTATCCATACTAAAATTTTTAATTTTAAGTTTTTCTTCATTACTATAAATTTTAACTAAACTCTCTTACTCATTTCTAAAATCAAAATTTTACTTCCTTAATATAACTTCATATACATAATCATTTTTTTCAAATCAAAATCAAATTTATTTGAAATACATTTGAGAAAAAATAAACTTTTAAGTTTCTTTAAAATTTTTCATCCTCCCCCAAACATAAATTTTTAACAGAAATAAAACATTTTGCATCATATATAAATAAGCAGGAATGAAAACTAACTATAACATGCTTGTAGTAGTTTTCATATCCTAAATATGCAAGTACAAAAAATTAAAAACAGGAGTTAAAAAAATTAAATTGATCAAATTTTAATTCTTGACATATAAAGATTCATTAGACTTCTTTGCAGTGGAGTATAACTGAAAAGCAAATAAACACACTAACAAACAAACACAATTACAATAAAAAGAAAAATAATTGGTGGTAAATTAAAAATTTTAAATATGCAGTTCTATGTAATGAGTTAGCTAAATTCTAAACCTTTCTATGATTCTATAATTAAGTTTAACGAACACTAACTAAATACAACAAAACAACACAATAAACACAATTACTACCACTCAAACATACTAACTACACACAAAAATCCAAATACATTACAATAGGTGTACTAAACAAAACACAACAACTAAAACTAACAATCTCAACAATCTTAACTGTAAACAAAAAAGTACAGAATACTTGTACCATCAAAAGTTCATAACAATACATAAACAGAAAATAACATCAAACAGAAAATAGAACTACAAATCCAACAAAGCATCACCTTCCTCATCACTATCATCACTACACCAAGCAGCAGCAGGCTCATACGGTGGATATCTAGGGTACTGAGGAAATGCTACATCTCGATTACCTCTATTGAGATGCTCCATAGATGTGTTGTACTCCTCCTCATAATCACTTCTTCTTTTCATATACCCATCCATATGCTCAGCAAAATGCTTTAAGTTTGCCACTTTTTCATTGGTATAAATAACATTGTTCAATATTCTTTTCATAAACTGTGACTGAGTTTTAAAACTAGAACTCTGAGCTCGTGATGTAGAAGCATGTGAAGTAGAGGCAGCAGAATTACTGGAGAATCCACCCTTCCAACCAAAAGCAGAATGATGTCAATAAGTCTTCACATTTACACTGGTAATCAACTTCAGTGGTTGTAGGATCTCCTCCCAGCTATCATATCTAACACCATCCTGCTCACATAACTAAATGATCAAGGATGCAAATCCCAAACCTGCGATAGTAGCAGCAATGGCAGAACTGGTAATAACTCCATAAATCAATCCTCCAATATCAATCGGCTTGGACTACTGAATACAGTAGTTCAGGCTCTCTCAAGTCACTTCACTCAGATGAATTGTAGGAAGCAGATGAGCAGAAATAAAATAATGTCATGCCTTGGCAATGACATCCAACTTCGAGGCAAAAAAAATTACTCTTCTTTCATTCATAATCTTCCATAATCTTCTCCTATTAGTTAAAGATGGTATAATCTCATCTAGCTCCACCTCATTAGGACTATAGTTTGTATAAAAACACAAAGTAGTGTGAGGCAGATAATAAAATTGATTAATTACCTCAGGAGAAAATGGTACTATTTTCCCCCTCACTAAGAGTCCTTCTTCATTAGCCTCCGAGAGGTTCTCATAGAACTCTCACATAACAAAAATCACGGCGACAGTAGAAAAATAATATAACCGCTCCCACTGGTGGCTAACAATCAACTCTTCAACAACTCCTCTTGGACTTTTGAAACGTCGCTCAGCAATCAGTTTCCTTGTATGTAAAGCATCGCTGTCAATCCTCAGCTCTCAAACTAACAAATTTGCTTGAATTGAACAAAGCTTTTCCTTTCCTTCTTTTCATTCTTGGTGTCATTTTCTAATAATTTGTATAAAATTCAAAATAATTCCACATCAACTCCAAATCCCTAAACTCAACTTCTAGAAGCTTAAACTAACAAATCTATGCATTTTCCATCATTTTTTCCAAAATATTCACCATGTATAGTGATTTTCGAGTAGATTATGAATGTGCTCAAAATACATGGTAAAAATCATAAATTTTTAAATAGAAGTGAAGCTCTTACCTCAAGAAGATCAAATCTAACAAATTTGGCTTAAATCCACCAAGAAATATTCAAAATAGGTGATGCCCTAGCATAGAAATTGCAAAAAATTGAAGATAGAAGATGAAGTTGGGGAAAAAATGGAGATTTTCGGACAAAAATTTACTTAAAACCATTCGCAAATAGGTTTTCGTGAACTGGCACTTAAGCGTGAATGGTTTGACGCTTAGGTGCCATTCTATCTGTTTAGGCAGCTCTTAAGTACGTGTTTTGGCGCTCAAGCACCAGTGCACAATTTTTTATTTTTTTCATTTAAGTGAAATGCTCTCTAGCCTAAGTCAATCAACCCTCTATGGTCTCAAAAACATTTTATATAATATTTTCTTCTCTCTTGCATTATTCTGACTCAAAATGTCACCAATTAAAGCTAATTCAATTCACCACTAAATACACAAAATTTTTCACAAACAAAACAATTAAATTAATTCACAAACATTTTAAATACATAAATTCTCAATCGAAATAGTCTTGGAAGAGAAAATTCCTAACACAGGCTCTAAAAAAACTTAACACATAAAAACATTTTAAAACACACTTAACATTAACAAAGAACATTAAGCACACAAAACACTAAAAAAAGAACTTAAGCCCGAACTTAATTCCATTCCCTAGTTGATGGAAAAAAGTCTGGCCTCTCATTAGTTTCTCCTTCAGCATTTGGAATATATATCTACAAGAATGGACGATGGTTAATAACTCTAGTTGAATCTTCTTTAATCCATTTGTTCTTTAGATACATGGCCTCGTCTGCTTCTTCTATAAAACTTGTATGGATAAACTGCATTTTTAGTTGCCATCCCATATGTTCCAAATGTGTGTTAACTTCCATCGCTTTTGCTTCAATTGAAGCCACGTTAGCCTCAATCTTAGTGATCTTCTCCGCTATTCCTTCAATACTAATGACTAGAGAACCATTATACATCTCTTGCGCACTCTGACTAATAAACTTCTTTCTCATTACTACCTCCTTCTTCAAATCACTCTCCCAAGATGACATTTTTCCAAGATTCTCTCTTTTTCACTTAGAATTAGGGTTAAATGAATGTGTGGTGAGATTTTTACTCATACACCCTTTATTTATATGCATAAAACTTCCCGATAACTCCTATGCACGTCTTAGAATTGCTCTTACACATTTAAGTCAACCAAATTGCATTTTAGAGCTTCTAGAAATCAAAATTTGCACATGTTTTTTAACTATTACGCTTAAGTGCAGGATATTGGCACTTAAGTGCTAGTGCTCAATTTAGCACAAGTCAACTTAACATCCAAACATTCGTTCTAACATGTCTAAGTCATCTTTAAAGGCCTTAAAAGTATTACTAATCTAATATAAAATCAAAATACTACCAGAATTTTTTAAATCACACATAACAGCATAAAAATAAAAATAAATACACAGATAACTATAAGGTGCCTCCCACACAGCGCTTGGTTTTACATCGTCAGCCCGACGTAACACGTGCTTATTCTGGTTGACCCAGCATTAGAAAATTATTTAATTTAAATTGGTCGCCCAAAAAGTAGGGTTTCAGCTTATGACCATTCACTTTGAATATTTTATGAGTTTTAGGATCTTTAATATCCACAGCTCCATAAGGATAAACTTTCATCACAACAAATGGGCTCATCCACCTGGACTTAAGTTTGCTTGGAAATAATCTTAATCTTGCATTATAAAGCAAAACTTGTTGCCCTGGCTAAAAATTTTTAGTCAGAATACTTCAATCATGCCACATCTTCATCTTTTCTTTGTAATTCTTAGCACTTTCATTATATTCATTTCTTATTTCTTCAAGCTCATTTAATTGTAATAATCGTTTCTCACTTGCATCTTTCAAATTATAATTAAATTCCTTAATCATCCAATATGTTTTATGTTCAAGTTCAACTGGTAAGTGACATGCCTTCCTAAATATTAGCCTGTATGGGGAAATTCCTATAAGAGTTTTGTATGCAGTCCTATAAGCCCACAAAGCATTGTCAAGTTTAGCTAACCAATCCATTTTAATTGGATTTATAGATTTTGCAGTATTCTTTTAATTTCACGATTGGATAATTCAGCCAAACCACTTGTCTGAGGATGATAAGCAGTAACAATTTTATGGTTAATATGATATTTCTTGAATAATTTCTCTATTATTGCATTTCTGAAATGACTTCCCCCATTAGTTATGATCACTCTCGACATCCCAAATCTACAAAATATATTCATTTCTAAAAACTTTGCAACACTTTTAACATCACATCAAAGTAAAGCAACAACTTCTATCCATTTAGATACGTAATCTACTGCTAACAATATATATAAATTTTCAAAAGATGGTATAAATGGTCCCATTTAATATAATCTCCAAACATCAAATATCTCAACTTCTAACACATAATTGAGGGGCATCTCATTCCTCCTTAAAATATTGCCTACTCGTTGATATCGATGATAAGTTTTGATATAAGCATTAACATCTCTAAAGATTGTAGGCCAATAAAATCCATATTGTAAAATTTTGTATGTTGTTTTATCAACACCAAAATGTCCCCCAAAATCAGAATTGTGACATTTTTGGATAATTTCATATGTTTTTTTCTAAAGGTACACATCTTTGAATAATAAGANTGTTTTTTTCTAAAGGTACACATCTTTGAATAATAAGATCCTTCTCCTGTTTATATAAAAATGGCTCATCCCAAAAATAAGTCTTAGCTTCAAATAAAAATTCATCTTCTATTGGTATGTCATTCCATAGGGTATAATATCACTAATAATGAAGTTCACAATGTCTGTATACCATGGAAAATACCACTCATTAATATTGAAAAATTTTCATCTGGAAAATATTCATTAATCTCTTTTTCAAAATATAGTGGTTTTTCTAATTCATGCCTGGACACATGATCAGCAATTTGATTCCCAACTCTCTTTTTATCTATTATTCCAAAGTTAAATTCTTACAAAAGAAGAACCTACCGTATCAATCTAGGTTTTTCATCCTTGTTTTTCATTAAATACCTAATATTAGAATGGTCTACATGCATAATACATTTAGTTCCAATCAAGTATGATCAAAATTTACCAAAAGCATATACTACAACTAATAAATCTTTCTGAATTGTTGTATAATTAATTTGAGCTTCATTAAGAGTTCTACTAGCATAGTAGATAACTTTGAAATTCATATCATTCTTTTGCCCTAAAACAACTCCAATAATATAATCACTAGCATCACACATTAATTCAAAAGATTTTTCCCAATCTAGTGCAATAGTAATTGGTGCAGTGACTAGCTTTTCTTTTAATAATTCAAAAGCTTTCAGGCACTCATCATCAAAATTAAAAATTACTTCTTTTTCAAGTAAATGTCACAAGGGCTTAGCAATTTTTGAAAAGTCTTTAATATATCAACTTTAGAATCCAGCAAGTCCTAAAAAACTCCTAATTTCCTTTACACTTGTTGGGTAAGGTAAATTAACAATCACTTGAATTTTTGCAGGGTCTACTTCCATGCCATTTTCTAAAATTTGATATCCAAAAATTATTCCTCCTGCTACCATAAATTGACATTTTTCTCAATTAAGGACTAAATTTGTTTCTTCACAGCTCTTAAGGACTTTTAATAGATGTTTTAGACATGAGTCAAATGAATTTCCAAACACTGAGAAATCATCCATCAAAACCTCAATTCATTTTTCAATTAAATCACAAAAATAGCCATCATACATCTTTGAAATGTAGCAGTTGCATTGCATAAACCAAAGGGTATTCTTCTAAAATAAAATGTATCATAAGGACTAGTAAAAGTTGTTTTCTCTTGATCCTCATGAGCTATTTATATTTGGTGATAACCAACATATCCATCCAGAAAACAAAAGTATTTATGTCCAGCTAGTCTATCCACCATCTGATCTAGAAAGGGTAGTGGGAAATGATCTTTCCTTGTGGCGAGATTTAGTTTTCTATAATCAATACATATTCATCATCCTGTAACTTATCTTGTTGGTATTAACTCATTATATTCATTCAAAATCATAGTCACTTCTTCTTTCTTAGGAACGATGTGAATTGGACTAACCCATGCACTATTTGAAATAGGGTAGATAATTCTAGCATCTAACCACTTTAAATTTTCTTTCTTAACAATTTCTTTCATAACAGCATAGAATCTCCTTTGAGGACCAGCCCTGGGTTTATAGTTCTCTTCCATATGACCTCTATGCATACAAATTGAAGGACTGGTTCCTTTTATATAAGCAATTGTTCATTCAAAGGCTTTCTTATAATTCTTTAAAATTTTCATCAAACTATCTTCTTCTTCAGCAGTTAATTTTGAGGAAATTATAACAAGTAATGTAGAGGAATCACCTAAAAAGGCATACTTCAAATGTTCAGGAAGCAACTTCAACTCAAGCTCAGAAGGTTTTTCAATAGATGGACAAATAGATGTTTCTTGTTCTGTTGTGTCAAAAACTTCAAAACTTTCTCGAAATTAACTTGAATCTTCCTTATATAAATCTTCATGCTGATCTAATTCCTTTTCTTGCTCGTGTTCCAACTCTTTTATCTCAGATTTATCTTCTTTAGTTGTTTTGAAATGACATTCACTTAAATATCTTATCACATCCATTTTATAGCATTCATCCTCTTTACCTTTTATAGGGTGCTTCATTAATTTGGAAATATTAAATGTAATTGTTTGATCAATGATGCACATAGTTAATTCTCCTTTTTACACATCTATCATTACTCTTCCAGTGGCTAGGTAAGGTCTCCCCAAAATCATAGGTATCTATTTATCTTTCTCCATATCTAGCACAATGAAATTAATAAGAAAGATAGATTGATCCACTTTCACTAGGACATCTTTTATAACTCCTTTAGGATATATTATTGATCTATTTGCTAACTACAGAGTTACAGTAATAGGGGTTATTTCTCTTAATCCCAATCTTTTAAATATTGATAATGGCATAAGGTTGATGCTTGCTCCTAAATCACATAAAGCTTTCCAAAAAAATCTATCTCCTCTTGCACATGGATTTGTAAAGCTACCAGGATCTTTAAGCTTTTCAGGAAGTTTCTTCTGAATTATAACTCTACACTCCTCACCAAGTGCAACATTCTAATTATCTTCAAACTTCCTTTTTTTGTTAAAAATATCTTTCTAAAACTTCACATAGCTTGGAATTTGTTCTAAGGCTTCAGTAAATGGAATGTTAATTGTAAGCTTCTTAAAAATTTCCAAAAATTTTGAAAATTTCTTATCAAACCTTTATTGTCAAAGCCTCTGAGAAAATGGAGGTGGTGGTCTTTCCAAATAACCTTTAAGTGGAGAAATCTGTCTTTCTAAACCTTTTGGAGCATCCTCTTTTAGTTCTTCAATCTTTTCTCTCTCTACTTTAGCCTCTTTTTGAACTGTACCTTCCAATTCTCTTCCATTTCTAAGTTGAACGGCTTTTACTTGCTCTTTATTATGGTCTTTTGGATTTATTTCTGTATTTCTAGGAAGTGTTCCTTGGGATCTATTATTTAATAAACTTGATATTTGTCCAAGTTGATTCTCAATATTTATAATTGTAGCTCCTTGACTTTGTAACAAATTTCACATTTGTAACACCACTTCTTCTATTAACAACTTCTTCTCCTTAAATTGTGAATTACTATTAAAACCTAAAGGATAAGTAGGTTTATAATTACTATTCCCTTGATTATTCCAGTTTCCTAATGGGTTTACTTGATTATGCCCCCCATTGCTGATTATTACCACCTATAGTATCATTCCAATTGAAGTTGGGATGGTTCTTCTAACATGGGTTATAATAATTTAAATATGGTTTATTTTGCTTGGTGTTTATGACATTCAAAGTTTCTAATAGCGTTTGAGAATCTAACATTTAGCCTAATGAATTCTCTTCAATCATGTAAATTGGTTGAGAAAAATTCATTCCAAATTGGTCTAACTTCCTTGAAATTGCAACAACTTGAGAAAATTGATTGAGAAAAATTCATTCCAAATTGGTCTAACTTCCTTGAAATTGCAGCAACTTGATTTGCTATTGAGAAAAATTCATTCCAAATTGGTCAACTTCCTTGAAATTGCAGCAACTTGATTTGCTAACAAGCAAAAGCATCAGTTTCATGAAAGTTGGCTACTTTCTTAAGATTTACCCTCTCTGAATGCCATTGAAAATTATTGGTAGCCATCTATTCTATTAAAGCATAAGTGTCATTAAATGGATTTGACATCAATGAACCACCAACAGTGACATCGATAATAGATCTAAGAGATCCAACTAATCCATTGTAAAATGTTTAAATTATTAACCAATTTGTTATAGCATGATGTGGAAACTTTCTTAAGAGTTCTTTAAATCCTTCCCATGCTTCATAAATAGATTCCTCTTCAAACTAAATAAAAGATGTAATATCATTTCTAAGCTTTACAGTCTTTGATGGTAGAAAATATTTAGCAAGGAATTTTTGTGCTAAATCACTCTAAGTTATCATAGATTCAGGTGATAATGAATGTAACCATATATTAGCCTTATCCCTTAGTGAAAAAAGAAATAATCTAAGTCTTATAACATCATCTGATACATCATCATATTTAAATGTAGCACACAAT
>JXCR01026572.1:0-22218 GCA_002079205.1 Phalaenopsis hybrid cultivar
AACTAGCAGTCATGAGTGTTGCATAATCTGCTCTTATTGATCCAAGTTCATCAACTGCCTGCACCAAGTTGACTGCATGATGCACAACAATCTAGTAGTACATGGTGGCTCCCATCACACTAGCGTGTTCCATTTACACTAGTACATTACTAGACCCAACCCCAATTTATAATGAATGTAGCCACAATTTCTATTAGATCACCTTATACAGAGCATTTTTTGGATGTCTCCTCCAATTCCACCGCAGCAGTCACCATTTATCACACAGATTCATCAAATGTTAGAGCCTCAACAGTCAGAGATTTATGTTCATCAATAACATTTGAGATATTGTAATTTCATGCTCCTCAACATTAGACCCAAAGAATATAAGCAATGCCTCCAAGAAAATGTCGCAGATATTAGTTTTGGATATTTTTCTCTTCATTATTTAGAATGTACACAAGGGACCAATGCATGCAATCATATTGTAAAAGTTTGATATTCACAATTTTTTTTTGTAGTAATTTACCACGTGATCATGTTTTCTATGAGCTTTAGTTGAAGGTTATGAATCATAAAAGTAAGAGAAAGATTGTTTGTTCATCACCACTATAACACCTTCCAGTCCCCTAGCTGACACCACCTCCACACAAGATTCACCCAAGTCTAATGTTCTGTGTTCTTTTCGTTAAACTTTCAAATTTCTTCATTGTTTTAATTGCAGTTTCAGATTTTTATTCAGTAATAATATTTGATTTCCATTAGAACTTAGTTGAATCCAGATATATACAAACTGCCTACTACAATTATTTAACTCTTATCTACATAATTTCATGAAAATTTCTAACAAAATACCAGAGTGCATCTTTTTCATATTAAATATTTTGGCAATATTATCTTTCTTATAACTTTGTATAAATAAGCCATTTCTATTTCCTATAAAAATGAATTTACTTTCTGTTGGGCAACTATTCATGCTTGCAGCAGAGCTTGTCCTTGGAGATGTTCTGAGAGGGGGGGAAGTCCTCTCTCTGTGAGCTCACTTGTGCTGTGTCTTGGGCTGGGCTTCTCATTAATGGCATAAAGACGATTCCTACATGCAAGCTTGATGGTGGTCGTATGTCATTTGCTCTCCGGGGAAGAAAGGTAATTTACTTTCACATTTACTTATATTATCCAATAACTCAAATAATAGGATTCCAAGATATAATTAATTTGCTATTTTTTCGTGTTTAGTGCACTGTTTATAACAGTTAATTTCTTGAGATATCCATCACATCATGGATCTATGAACTTTTTGCAGATTTAATAATTTGCCAATAATTTCATTTTTCATGTTTAATCTTAATTATTTGACAAGATAATTACCTCAAATTTTAGTAATTTTTATAGGATTTCTTATAGGATGTTTTACATGCATTACCACTCAATTTCATATGTATTTACATAACTAACACCCAGACTTTAATTTTTACATATATCTGTCACCTTATTGACCCATGAAAAGGTGTATTTTACTCTTCAAAAATTAAAATAGTGTTATTTTTTATGTAATATAAAATATGTCTGTGGTGTAAAGGTAAAAAGTAAAGTTTAAGATGTTGATAGGTAAATACATAGGAACTAGGTGGTATGTATGTAAATGCACCTTTGTTACACGCCTATGAATAAGACCTAGTAACTTGATTTATGTTTATATATACGTAAATGCATGTGTGTGTGTGTGAGCGAGCGCGCGTGTGTCTATATGTGTGTGTGTGAGCACGCTTGTGTGTGTCTATATACTACACACACACACACACACACCATATGTAGATGTATGATATGTATATGTACATGTTTGTATGTATTTATAAATTATGTATATTCATATTCACATTTATATCTATATAAAGATACGTGTATACCTTTCATGTAGACTCATGTTGGTGAATTACTCTATTTAAACTGGTAAGTTTATGAGTCTAGCGTTAGCAAAATATTTCAGCTAGTTAGCTTAATTAATTCAGTTTTCCCAACATTGAAACAACCAACACTACTTGTGAAGCTAAACTTATTTGGAGATTCTTCAATCACAATTCTATTTTTTCTTGGTGCTATGGTATGAATTATTGATCTCTGTGGTTTAAAATGGACAAGAAGGTTTCTAATTTTGAAAAATCTTGTAGAATGTCACTTTCTTATTGAAGAGCTATTTTAATTTGCTTGTTAATAGTAATGGGAAACTTCACTTTTTCATTGACCCTTGGTTTAATGGGATATCATTGTTTGAGAAATATGGGGGCCAAGTGTTTAATTAGTTCAACTGCCCCAAAAACACAAAGATCTTTGATGTTATTCAAAACAATTGTTGGGCCCTTCCCTCCACTAAACAAGCTAACAATGATTGCATTCACTCTATTACTCAAATTCCTAATAGGAACTCTACCCAACAATGTCGTTGGCTTCATAAGGATCATTACTTACATAAAAACACTTATTTCTCTTTATATAGTAATTTGCTTATCGTAAACTGACATTTACTTTTTATGGCTCAAAGTATATTAAATTTGCCTCGTTTGCATGGAAAATACTCATCAGAGGGCTTAAAACTAAAGATATTCTTCTTACTAAGTATTTATTAATTAGCACGCAATGTATTCTTTGCAATAAAGAACAAGAGAGTCATTCACACCTATTCTTTGACTGTCATTTCTCTTTTTCTTTACTTAAAAGCAACATCACTTGTGGTGAATTCTTTCATCTGGGGTGTTCTAAGAATTAGATGCTTGCTCACAGTGATAATCTCACTTGCACAATTTATAGAAAGTTCTATTTACTTGTTGTTCTTGTTACTGCTCACTATACTTAGATTGAGAAGAATTCCAAGATTTTTTGGTATTCTTTAGAGTTTTATGATAACAATTTACGCAAAATGAAACTTGTCTTGAAAGAGGAAAGTAGAAGGTGGAAGTTTAAAGTTGAAACCCCTGACAACATAAAACTGCTTTACAAGATCTAAGTTTTGGGCATCTATATTTTTTATTTTCTTTTGATTTACACCCTGATGGACTGGACTTATTTTCTCTTTTTTGGCCCCCTTGGGTTTTCTTCTATTTTACAAATATGGGTTTCATTGGTCTCGTGAATGCTCTCTTTATATTTCTTGATTCAATATATGGATTTCTCAATTGACTTTTGTTGGATGGTTTTTTGGGTTTTGAGAGCTTTGATGAGGCTATTGAATATTTTTAACCTCAACTAGTTTTATATTGCCAACTCTTATATTGACGAAGTGCATCTATATGTATCTATTTGGTTGCCTCATATCTTTGGATATTTTCTTGTTGTTTCGTTGAAAATGGAGGCTACTTTTCTAGTCACACTATGATTTGTGGGTTCTGTCTTATTATTGGCATACCTAGAACATTGTACTATGTTGTGGTGCTTTTGATTTTCATTCATCTGGGCACCACGATTCTTTTGTGCTTGTTTTGTTGATGGATTATGTTGCGCTTACTTGTGTTACTGCCTCTACTGCTAATGATTTTGCTTGGCATCCTTGGGTTTGATATTTTGGTATCAACCAAGATTTTTTTCTTCTTAGATGGATTCTATTATATGTGGGTTTTTATTTTTTTATTTTTTATGGGGAGCTGTGATAATTATGCATACTTTTAAGCTCAACGAGCTGCTACATTTGAAGACTCAAGGTTTTGGTATCTACTGATATGTTGCCTACTGCTATTCAAAATTGCGACGGATTCTTGAGAGAACTTTCATCTCTTCAACTTTTCAGCATGGATGGAGTCGGTGATATAATTAGATCGGTTTTGTTTTTTGAGTTCTTTTCTTTTCATCTTTTATAGGTTTTTGTTTGTATTTTTTTATTTGTTTAATTTTTTTCTCTTTCGTTACCTATATTCCTCAGATTGTGTACTCTAACTATTTTTGTTAAATGAATCGCTGAGTGTGACCCTCATTACACTATATATATATATATATATATATATATATATATATATATATATATATATATATATATATATATATNTGTCATATTTTAACAATTACTGTAGGATGTTGCTCGATCAAGTGACTTTACATTTGCACTACTCGGAATATCTTCACTATTCAATGATGTTGTCTTTTATTGGACAGTTATAGTACTTTTCTTACAAAGAGGTCTGATTGCTCCGCTTCATGAGAAAATTACAGAACCTGAGGAAAATATGTTGGGATTTGTTTTTGCAGTTTTAGTCAAGGGATTTCTAATATGTTTGCATTATCCTTTTCTTTTTGTCAGTGATGGAGCAAATTTTGACATTTGAATGTTGATTTATGTATGTTAATAAACATACATATTTTCAATTTATTGATTCTTGTTTTCCGTAGGGAGTTATTTAATTATATAACTTATGCATGTAAGGGGATGAATGAAAAAAAAAAAAAAACAATTAAATACAAGTTTTTGTGTTATATTTTTTTCCAAAATTACCTTTCTTCAGTTTATATGATGTGTTCTTTGGGCCAATGCCACTCATCAACTTTGGATACTTTCACATGCTTCTCCTACCACTTATTTACTTGGGCTAATTTAGTTGTAGCTTCTTTATCTCGTTGTTGTTCATCCAAATGTCACCTTATACTCTTGTTTATATTTCAAAACTGCAACTACCTCATTATACAGCCATGTAAAACATTTATGTGATATGTATGTAAAAAATGAAAGTTTAGGAATTAGACATGTAAATATATATGAATTGATCAATGGTATGTATGCAAATCTCTCATGTTGCTCCCTTTGCTGATTTTGTTGGCTTCCTACAAATTTTATTTTGAATTTTATGTGCAAGTCGTAAAACTACTTGATTGAATTTTTATTTTTTTTTTTTGTAAATTGATTTAAATAAAATTTTTTTAAATGCTATTCTAAATTTTTTTCCTAGAAACTTTTAATTATATATTGTTCCAGCAGAAATGGATTTTATCATATAAGAAACACATTAATATATAACTAAAATAAGTTATATTTCAAACTGCCTTGAACTAATTTAGATTTGATGCCTTCTTATGTCATATATATATATANGAGAGCTGTCACAGAAATCCTCCTTCGCGAGATCTGCCCCTACGCAGACCGAACCACTCGCCTTCCTCTGCTCCTTCGCGGATAGTTCCTCCTCCGTCTCGTCGAACCGCACAACCTGCGGTGCTAATCCAGTCGATCAAAGCTTCCACTGNTTCTTACTAAGAATATATTAATTGGCACGCAACATTTTCTTTGCAACAAAGACCAAGAGACTCATTCACACATATTCTTTGATTGTCATTTCTCTTTTTCTTTACTTAAAAGCTACATCACTTGTGGTGAATTCTTTCATCTGGGGTGTTCTATGAATTAGGTGCTTGCTCATAGTGATAATCTCACTTGCACAATTTACATAAAATTCTATTTACTTGTTGTTCATGTTACTGCTCACTATATTTAGATTGAGAAGAATTCCAGAATATTTTGGTATTCTTTAGAGTTTTATGATAACAATTTACGCAAAATGAAACTTGTCGTGAAAGAGAAAAGTAGAAGGTGGAAGTTTAAAGTTGAAGCCCCTGACAACATAAAACTGCTTTACAGGATCTAAGTTTTGAGCATCTATATTTTTTGTTTTCTTTTGATTTACATCCTGATGGACTGGACTTGTTTTCTCTTTTTTGGGTTTTCTTCTATTTTACAAATATGGGTTTCATTGGTCTCGTGAATGTTCTCTTTATATTTCTTGATTCAATATATGGATTTCTCAATTGACGTTTTGTTGGATGGTTTTTTGGGGTTTGAGAGCTTTGATGAGGCTATTGAATACTTTTTGGCCTCAACTAGTTTTATATTGCCAACTCTTACACTGACGGAGTGCATCTATATGTATCTATTTGGTTGCCTAAGATCTTTGGATATTTTTTTGTTGTTTTGTTGAAAATGGAGGCTACTTTTCTAGTCACACTATGATTTGTGGGTTCTGTTTTATTATTGGCATACCTAGAACATTGTACTATGTTGTGGGGCTTTTGATTTTCATTCATCTGGGCACCAAGATTCTTTTGTTGTTGTTTTGTTGATGGATTATGTTGCACTTACTTGTGTTATTGCCTCTACTGCTAATGATTCTGCTTGGCATTCTTGGGTTTGATATTTTGGTATAAACCAAGAATTTTTTCTTCTTAGATGGATTCTATTATATGCGGGTTTTTATTTTTTATTTTTTATGGGGAGCTGTGATAATTATGCATCCTTTTAGGCTCAACGAGCTGCTACATTTGAAGACTCAAGGTTTTGGTATCTGCATGTTGCCTATTGATGTTCAAAACTGCGATGGATTTTTGACACAACTTTCATCTCTTCAACTTTTCAGCATGAATGGAGTCGGTGATATAATTAGATCGGTTTTGTTTTTTGAATTCTTTTCTTTTCATCTTTTATAGGTTTTTGTTTGTATTTTTTTATCTGTTTAATTTTTTTTCTCTTTCGTTGCCTATATTCNGCGGACAACAGTTAACTTACTCGAGTTTTGTTATATTTTAAGAGCTATTGTAGGATGCTACTCGATCAAGTGACTTTACTATTCCACTGCTTGGAATATCTTCACTATTCAGTGATGTTGTATTTTATTGGACAGTTATAGTACTTTTCTTACAAAGAGGTATGATTACTTCACTTCATGAGAAAATTACAGAACCTGAGGGAAATATGTTGGGATTTGTTTTTGCAGTTTTAGTCAAGGGATTTCTAATATGTTTGCAGTATCCTTTTCTTTTTGTCAATGATGGAGCAAAGTTTTGCATTTGAATGTTGATTTATGTATGTTAATAAAACATACATATTTTCAATTTATTGATTCTTGTTTTCCCTAGGGAGTTATTTAATTATATAACTTATGCATGTAAGGGGATACATGAAAAAAAAGAACAATTAAATACTAGTTTTCGTGTTAGCTTTTTTTCAAAATTTACTTTTCTTCGATTTATAAGATAAGTTCTTTGGGCCAATGCTACTCATCAACTTTGGATACTTTCACATGCTTCTCCTAGCACTTATTTACTTGTGCTAATTTAGTTGTAGCTTCTTATCTCGTTGTTGTTCATCCAAATGTCACCTTATACTCTTGTTTATATTCCAAAAATGCAACAAACTCATTATACAGCCGTGTAAAACATTTGTGTGATATGTATGTAAAAAATGAAAGTTTAGGAATTAGACATGTAAATATATATGAACTGATCAATGGTATGTATGCAAATCTCTCATTTTGCTCCCTTTGCTGATTTTGTTGGCTTCCTACAAATTTTATTTTGAATTTTAAATGCAAGTCGTAAAACTACTTGATTGAATTTTTTTTTTCTTTTGTAAATTGATTTAAATAAAAAAATTTTAAATGCTATTCTAAAAATTTTCCCTAGAAACTTTTAATTATATATTGTTCCAGCAGAAATTGATTTTATCATATAAGAAACACATTAATATATAACTTAATAAGTTATATTTCAAACTGCCTTGAACTAATTTAAATTTGATGCCTTCTTATGTCATATCATATATATGTTTGTTATATTTTATTTAGTATGAGCACAAGTTCTTCTGTAGATTTAAGATAATCTGTAAATTCTCATATAAAATATCTCTTTAGAATGGTAAGATTTCTTTGTTATTGGGTATAGGATTTACATGTTTGTTAGTTGATAATTCTGTAAAGGTTGAATTCGGTCTAATTTTCTAACAAATTTAGAGAGGTCTTGAGCTTTGACATGCAGCTCTTTATATTTGGACGTCTTTCTATTAGCTCTATTACTTATCATTACATATCCATCATCTTTATATTACGGGTCATTTACATACATGGCTCACAATTCTTATTTATTTGCTTATTCCACACCTAAACTTTTATATTTACACACGTAGCAATCAAATCTTTAATATCACAGCAAAAATAACATTATTATCACTTTTACAAAAATAAACTATATTTTATCATGAATAAATTTAAAGCACCAATACCATGTATGTAAATAAGAAAGTTTAAATTTGAGATGTACACGCATAAGAATTGTGTGCTGAATATGTAAAATTCTTTTTTTTAAGGTTCGCATTGACAGTCAACGACTAATATAAATACAGAGTAAAAAAAATTTCATGAGTGGAATATCAACACTGTCAATACATTAATTTAAATGAAGATTACTTTGTAATTTAAGAAATAATATTATAATTAAAAAACTCAAATATGGCTAAATGCATATCCCAATTGCCTAGGTTTTACCCACTTAAAACTCAATATTTATATTATTTAGTTTGCAGCCATTCCTTTCAGTTTGCAAGAAAAGATCCTGACTTTGTCATCTGGAATATAAATAAGGAGAAAAGCTGTGCCCTCCATAGCACAAAGAAGGGTATTTATAAGCTTGAAAGAGGAGAAAAAAACATTTTTTTTTTGGGAAAAATCTAAATTATTTTTAAATAAATATTATTTTCTTTTTATAAAATAACACAAAAGAGGANATGTTTGCTATATTTTATTTAATATGAGCACAAGTTCTTCTATAGATTTAAGAATAATCTGTAAATTCTCATATAAAATATCCCTTTAGAATGGTAAGATTTCTTTGTTATTGGGTATATGACTTGTATGTTTGTCAGTTGGTAATTCTGTAAAGGATGAATTCGGTCTAATTTTCACTAACAAATTTAGAGAGGTCTTGAGCTTTGAAATGCAGCTTTTTATATTTGGCCGTCTTTCTATTAGCTCTATTACTTATCATTAGATATCCATCATCTTTATATTATGAGTCATTTACATTCATACCTCACAATTCTTATTTATTTATTTATCCCACACCTAAGCTTTTATATTTACACACGTAGCAATCAAATCTTTAATATCACAACAAAAATAACATTATTATCACTTTTATAAAAATAAAATATATTTTATCATGAATAAATTTAAAGCACCAATACTATGTATGTAAATAAGATAGTTTAAATTTGAGATGTACACACATAAAAATTGTGTGCTGCATATGTAAATTTCTTTTTTCTTAAGGTTCGTGTTGACAGTCAACGACTAATATAAATACAGAGTAAAAAAAATTCATGAGTGGAATATCAACACTGTCAATAGATTAATTCAAATGAAGATTACTTTGTAATTTAAGAAATAATATTATAATTAGAAAACTCATTTATGGCTAAATGCATATCCCAATTGCCTAAATTTTACCCACTTAAGACTCTATATTTATATTATTTATTATTAGCTTAAGAAATATGTTATTGTTTGCAGCCATTCCTTTCAGTTTGCAAGAAAAGATCCTGACTTTGTCATCTGGAATATAAATAAGAAGGAGAAGAGCTGTGCCCTCCATAGCACACAAAGAAGGCTATTTATAAGCTTGAAAGAGGAGAATAAAACAATTTTTTTGGGAAAAATCTAAATTATTTTTAAATAAATATTATTTTCTTTTTATAAAATAACACAAAAGAGGAAATAATTTTTAATGGCTCCTATTATTTCCCTTTTCTGATTATGTTACTCAGTATTAGGCTCATAAGACTAGTTTGATAAGCCGAGCTCAAACTAAATTTCAACAATCACAATTTGAAGCTTAGAAGTTACTATAAATATTTTGAATGAATCCTAAGTTCAAGCTAGAATAAGATTTTGACAAATAAGCTTAATCTTGACCATGCTCCTAATCAATTCGGCTTGTTTCTATCCATTTGAAGCCCTGATCATCCTAAACATAAAGTGAAAGAAAGCACTAATAATTACCATTCATTNTAAGACTAGTTTTATAAGCCGAGCTCAAACTAAATTTCAACAATCCCAATTTGAAGCTTAGAAACTACCATAAATATTTCGAATGAATCCTAAGTTCAAGCTCGAATAAGATTTTGACAACTAAGCTTAATCTTGACCATGCTCCTAATCAATTCGGCTAGTTTCTATCCATTTGAAGCCCTGATCATCCTAAACATAAAGTGAAAGAAAGCACTAATAATTACCATTCATTTGCCATATTGACAAGCTTTGTTAGTTGTAATCATGACACCACCACAAACTGCCATCATAATCAGAATCCAGTTCATGACAAAATAATTTGTGAAATCTTCCATAATGTTCATCGAGTATTTATTCACAACTGGCGTATTCCGATACAAAAATGATTTCCTTGAATAAAAAATAAACGGTTTCTCAAAGAAAGTTTAATTTAGACGGGACAGGGACATTTGCATTATTACATACATACCACCCGATTCAGACGAATCTATATATATCTAACACCTAATTTTTGCTTTTTTACATTTATACCCTCAAATCTTTCATGTCATTTCAACAATATCACTATTTTAACTGTTAGATAGTGAAAATGCACCTTTAAAGCATAGGTTGGATAATCTATATATAAAAAATTAAAATTTATGGATTAGAGATGTAAATACACAGTAAGGATGGCATGTATGTAAATCTTTTAAATAAGATTTAATTTAATTTTTTTAATTTTGCCAACGCTAATAATTTGCGGGGAATAGTATAAATTAAAAATGCTTATCCACAGAAAAAAAAATCATTAAATAAATTTATTCAATCAAATGTTTATTTCACTAACGAATGAACCAACACAGTTGTAGAGACAAAAATAGGTTGAGAATATTACTTTAATTTTGTCAAAGGTTAGTTGTGTCAGGCAGCGCTTGAGATAGGATATGGTAAATAATGTGAAGTTAGGTAGCTTTCATTAGGTGGCATGGCATGTAAATTGCAATGATCACAATATAAATAATGCAAGCATAGTATGCTACTGCCCATAATGATAAACTCAACTTGTGTGCAAGTCATGCATGCGTAACAATTATTAACTTCAATATATTTGACTGATAATATGATGTGACATAGTCTGCTTTTTAATTATTGTATATTATTGCAATCTAAAAAACGAAATCTGGCAGATATCTTGTACAACTAAAATTACCATATATATATATATATATATATATATATATATATATATATGGGCAGAGACTATTATACGATACCTGGTCATTCCTTATGTGTCCAAGAATTTGAGTACCACACCCTACACTCGGGGGGATTTGACCCCAAGACCAGAGATGACTTATAACTGACAAGCAGATGTCTGATCAACAGATCTGAGTATGCGACGCACATGAGTTCAAAACACCCTAACTTGAGCTCAGACCAATTTTCGGTCAAGATCCACTAGGATAATGTACTACAAATTTGCACATGCCCACTATTTGACAAAATATGAGCAAACTCAACCTATTTTGTCAATCAATCTTAATTATAATTACATTACATCTCCTTAAATTAAAAAGGTAAATAATAAAAATATATGGAGCATTTTGGCACAAGATGGACAAACTCCACTCCATATCACCTATTTTGAGATGGTTATAATTGCTAGCATCACTTTGGTGACCGGCCACCACCATTATGATGCCCTACCAAGTAGAAGGGAAATTTTTAAATGGCTTGGTTCGGACTTTTAATCACTTAAATGAGTAATAAAGGAGAACATCCAAAGGGATAATCAGGAGCCTGACACGTAAATGCAAAAATTATAGCTGAGGTGGACCAAAACTATCCTTGTTAATTATGATATAGTGATCCATTAACACTTTTGATTGCCTTACTATACTTCTTGCTTTAAATATAAAGTTAATTTCTACTTTTTTTTATATGTTAATCAAACTTACATATTTTCTAATTTGTAAGTTATTTTATTAGTTGTCAAAACATCACCATCAAATAAGACAAGTTTGTTAGGTTCGTGCCAGACATAGGCTTGGGGATATGTTTACAACAACGTGAAAGAAGGGGCAGAGATCCACATGGGTTGAGGAAGTTTGAGTTGGTTAAGCCAACCATGGGCCTTTCTAGAGTACCAGAGGAAAAGACAGATAAATCAGTAGAACCAGACGATGGAGGGAGCCAGAGGGCCTGCAATTCAAATTAGCTATTCGATCCCCCATATGGAGCATTACTAGAGGCTATCAAGAATACATCAAAAGCCATAAGCTTACATATTTATGTAATTATGTGCTCATGTAATTATCTGATATAATAAGAAGGCTAAGGAGCTTGATAGAGAGCCATCCACCACAGAGTTGCATGTCCTTGCACATCGGTGCAATGACACATAGTAATGGAAATTCGACAACTCTCGGTATGTCAATGTAAGTTTTAAAAATTTAATTCTATTAATATGTCAATTAATGTTTAAAATTTCAATTACTATTTGAATTTTGTTATGCAGGAGTATGAGCAACTTCGAGAGAGACAGTAGAAGATGGCTAGCTAGACCTAGTCGTCTGCCAGTAGTGGTAGTCAGTCTACCACTGCTTAGTCCAATTTTGAACTGTGAACGCAGGCGACAGGGATGAAGAAGGGGAGAGCGTGCGGCCTTGGAGCAAAGAGGATGACATATGAGACTGAGCGTTCTCGTGCAGCTATGGATGGCCCTAACTCGTTGCAGTCTTAGCATGAGGGGTTTGTCAGGCGGGCGATGATGCTGAATGAAGAGCTTTGACAGGTGTGTGAAGGTCGACAACTCATTGCAGATTGTCTATAGCACGCCTGTCGTAGAGTTTTGATCGACGGAATAAGCGGTACATGCGTCCAGTCGAGGAGGATGAGGAGGAGGAGCAGGAGGATGATGAGGAGGAAGATTATGTTTTTTTTGTAGCTGATGATGTTCCCTCTACATAAGGGTTGACTTTATGTTTTTTTTTCCTTTATGTATTGTGCGAACTTTCAGTTTCTGAACACTTTAATCCATTTATATTTATTCTAAATTGATATTATTAGGTAGATACATTGTACATTTCTTTCATAAATTGTGATGATAGATAAATATCCTATTATGTTAATTGTGTTTGTTATGTGCATGTATAGGGAAATTTAATTGATTTGCTGTTTTTTTGTTTTGTTTTTCACAGGTTTTAGTCAGATTAGCGTCGGAATATTCCGACACGAAAGCCAACATTTAACATTCGTTATTTGCCGCCGCTAAGTCGACACAATAGCCAAACAGTCGGCACTAATTAGTGTCGAACATGTCCGACACTAATTAGCGCCCGACATATATGACGCTATTGCGTAGTTAAGCCAGTGTCACCCGTATACTCAATGAAATTTTTTAGCACTGATGTTTTCAACGCTAATTTGGATGCAAATTAAAATCCAAATTTAATGTCAACGCAAAATCAATTAGTGGAGCCCGTTTTAATGTTAAGAAAATCGACACTAATCAGACGCTAATTTAACTCTGTCGAAAATAACTTAATTTAGCGCCTGATTCTAATTGGGCATATTTAGCAGTGTGACCTAGTCTTGTTAGTTGAGATGTAGTTAGATATCCAAATACAATAGGCGTGATAGCCTCAAGTGAGTTGCTAGAATTATATAAGGAAAAAAGTATAAGTATACAATTTCTTTTTAACTTAATTTGAGAGCAAATATGTTGCCACAAAGCTCTTAATAGAAAAACATTCTTAACCTTAACCTCATGACAGATTTACATCTCAATATAACCTATTATGTAATGCTTAAACTAATCTTAGTGATTTCAATCCAATCAACCATGATGAACAATAAGTAGGAATAAATAGCTCAAGCAGGAAAGCCAATAATTCATAAGTAGAATCTTAAAATGTGGTTGACTCAACCTCGGTGAAATCAATAGCACATGCTTATGATGAAGCTAGTAAGTTTTCATAAATACTAAGGGCTCTCTCTCTCTCTCTCTCCATCACTTATCATTCCAACTAGTATTTTAGAGGGTTAATGCATTCCACCTATTGTGTNCAAGTTCTATTAGCTACTTGTATGGTATCAATCGTTCAAATGCACCATAGTTCCTCCACTTCAAATAATGATGAAATCATACATTTGTTGCCCAAATATGCCCCCAAAATTATCCAAATTGATAATTACAATCCGAAGACGATCAAGCTCTTTAGAATTTAGAGTTTTTCTTTCTTTGACCTCACAATATCACGATAGAGAATAATTTAAATTATGTATTAAGACTATGATGCATACTAAAATCACTTTTAAATATTATAATCGATACAACTCTTGAGATTAAGTGATAAAAAACGAATAAGGGCTTCTTTTATTTTTTATTTCATAGATTTTATCGTTCATGTTTATTTTACTAGTTTGATACTTTCAATGCAATTTAATATTTATTTAGGTTTAAATGAAGAATAGTTTGTTTAAAATAAACTTTGAATACATTAGATTCATTCCAATGATTTCTAGCCATGGAAAGCTCTAAACTTGAGAACTAGAGCCATCCAAGGTGACCAGAATTTTAGGAGCGCTTGGACACTTAAATCATTTAGAGAAATAGAAATAATAATAAAGTATATTGTATAAAACCTTAAAATTATAAGATTATTGTTGATAGTCTTTATTTAAATAGCTTCTATTTAAAAAAAAATGTTATCTTCTATAATTTATTATTTTATTGCTATATGACATTTTAAAATAAATTAGAACTTTGAGATTTATGCTTTTTTCCTGCTCATCTAATTCAAAAAGTATAAAAAAAACATGGTTTAATCACTAAATTTAGAAGCAAAATATACAATATTTACTATAGGAGCAAACATCTTAANTAAGAATTCGAGTACCACACCCTACACTTGGGGGGAATCGACCCCCAGACCAGAGAAAACTTATAACTAACAAGGAGATGCTTGACCAACAGATCTGAGTATGCGACGCACTTGAGTTCAAAACAACCTAACTTGAGCTCAGACCAGTTTTCGGTCAAGATACTACAAATTTGCACATGGCCACTAATTGACAAAATATGGGCAAACTCAACCTATTTTGTCAATCAATCTTAATTATAATTACATTACATCTCCTTAAACTAAAATGGTAAACAATAAAAATATATGGAGAATTTTGGCACAAGATGGACAAACTCCACTCTATATCACCTATTTTGAGATGGTTATAATTGCTAGCATCACTATGGTGACCGGCCACCACGATTATGATGCCCTACCAAGCAGAAGGGAAATTCTTAAATGGCTTGGTTCGGAATTTTAATCACTTAGATGAGTAATAAAGGAAAACATCCAAAGGGATAATCAGGAGCCTGATACGTCAATGCAAAAATTATAGCTGAGGTGGACCAAAACTATCCTTGTTAATTATGGTATAGTAATCCATTAACACTTTTGATTTCCTTACTATACCTCTTGCTCTAAATATAAAGTTAATTTCTACTTTTTTTTTATATGCTAATCAAGTTTACATATTTTCTAATTTGCAAGTTATTTTATTGGTTGTCAAAACATCACCATCAAATAAGGCAAATTTGTTAGGTTCGTGCCAGACATAGACTCGGGGATATGTTTACAACAACGCGAAAGAAGGGGCAGAGATCCGCGTGGGTTGGGGAGGAAGTTTGAGCTGGTTAAGCCAACCATGGGCCTTTCTAGAGTACCATTGGAAGAGACAGATAAGTAGAACCAGACGATAGAGGGAGCCAGAGGGCCTGCACCTCAAATTAGTGGTTCGATCCCCCACATGGAGCATTACTAAAGGCTATTAAGAGTACATCAAAAACCATAAGCTTACATATATATGTAATTATGTGCTCATGTAATTATCTGATATATAAGAAGGCTAAGGAGCTTGATAGAGCCATCCACCATAGAGTTGCATGTCCTTGCACATCAGTGCAATGGCACATAGTAATGGAAATCCGACAACTTTCAGTGTGCCAATGTAAGTTTTAAAAAATTAATTCTATTAATCAGTCAATTAATGTTTAAAATTTCAATTACTATTTGAATTTTGTTATGCAGGAGTATGAGTAGCTTCGAGAGAGACAGTAGAAGATGGATAGCTACACCTTACCGTCCGCCAGTAGTGGTAGTCAGTCTACCACTGCTTAGTCCAATTTTGAACTGTGAACGTAGGCGACAGGGATGAAGAAGGGGAGAGCGTGCGGCCTTGGAGCAAAGAGGAAGACATATGAGGCTGAGCGTTCTCGTGCAGCTATAGGTGGCCCTAGCTCGTTACAGTTTCAGCATGAGGGCCTTGTCAAACGGGCGATGATGATAAATGAAGAGCTTTGACAGGTGTGTGAAGGTCAACAACTCATTGCAGATTGTCTATAGCACGCCTGTCGGGGAGTTTTGATCGACGGAATAAGCGACACATGCGTCCAGTCGAGGAGGATGAGGAGGAGGAGCAGGAGGATGATGAGGAGGAAGATTATGTTTTTTTCTGTAGCTGATGATGTTCCCTCTACATAAGGGTTGACTTTATGTTTTTTTTCCTTTATGTATTGTGCGAACTTTCAGTTTCTTGTGTTTTGAATTCCGAACACTTTAATCCATTTATATTTAATCTAAATTGATATTATTATGTAGAAACACTGTACATTTCTTTCATAAATTGTGATGATAGATAACTATCATGTTATATTAATTATGTTTGGTATGTGCATGTATATGGAAATCTAATTGATTTGCTGTTTTTTTGTTTTGTTTCTCACAGGTTTTAGTCAGATTAGCGTCAGAATATTCCGACACGAAAGCCAACATTTAACATTCGTTATTTGTCGCCGCTAAGTCGACACAATAGCCAAACAGTCGGCACTGATTAGTGCAGAACATGTCCGACGCTAATTAGCGCAGACATATATGGCGCTATTGCGTAGTTAAGCCAACGTTGCCCATATATTCAATGAAATTTTTTAACACGGTTGTTTTTAACGCTAATTTGGATGCAAATTAAAATCCAAATTTAACGTCAACTCAAAATCAATTGGCGACGCCCGTTTTAATGTAAAAAAAATCAACACTAATCATACGCTAATTTAACTTTGTGTCGGAAAATGACTTGATTAGCGTCGAAAATATCTGATTCTAATTGGGCATATTTAGCAGTCTGAGCTAGTCTTGTTAGTTGAGATGTAGTTAGATATCCAAAGACAATAGGCGTGATAGCCTCAAGTGAGTTGCTAGAATTATATAAGGAAAAAAGTATAAGTTCACAATTTTTTTTTCACTTAATTTGAGAGCAAATATGTTGCCACAAAGCTCTTAATAGAAAAACATTCTTAACCTTAACCTCATGATAGATTTACATCTCAAGAAATTTTTATTATGTAATGCTTAAACTAATCTTAATGATTTCAATCCAATCAACTAGGATGAACAATAAGTAGGAATGAATAGCTCAAGCAGGAAAGCCAATAATTCATAAGTAGAATCTTAAAATGTGGTTGACTTAACCTCAGTGAAATCAATAGCACATGCTTAAGATGAAGCTAGTAAGTTTTCATAAATACTAAGGGCTCTCTCTCTCTCTCTCTCTCTCTCTCTCTCTCTNTTTCTTCCCTTTCCTGCTAGGCTTGTTTCATACTTTTAGATGAGATTTACATTTGCTTAAATTTAAATATGAAATTGCATTGTAGTTAAAGATTTAAAATTCATGCTGACCCAAGCTTTCTTGCAATTACAATATAATTGTTTTCTTTTTAAATTTATAGTATAAGATATGAAATTTCAGTTCTCGATGGGATTCAACTGTACCGGAGAGTAGGCCGACCAGCTCACTACCCACAATCAGCCGACCAACCGACGACCCAAAGTCAGCTAACATGCTGACGAGCCGACCACCCACAATCAGCAGAGCAACCAGCCGGTTGGGCACCTAGAGTCGGTCGACCAATCGACCAGTTGACTACCCCGGTCAACCAGTCGACCAACCAACCACCCACAACTAACTACCCACAGTCAACCGAGCAGCCAACCAACTTCAGCCCACAGTTTGACCTACCACCTAAGCCCGCCGACCAACCGACTGAAGGCTAGCTCTACAGTTTGATGAGCTTCCGAATGGTTGGCTATGACAGAAGAAAGATTAGAATGCCATGAANACACACCATATGTTCCTCTACTTCAAATAATGAAGAAATCATACATTTGTTGCCTAAATATGCCCCCAAAATTATCCCAATTTATAATTAGAATCTGAAGACGATCAAGCTCTTTAGAAGTTAGAGTTTTTCTTTCTTTCACCTAACAATATCATGATAGAGAATAATTTAAATTATGTATTAAGACTATGATGCAGACTAAAATCACTTTTAAATATTATAATAAATACAACTCTTGAGATTAAGTGACAAAAAATGAATAAGGATTCATTTATTTTTTACTTCATAGATTTTATCGTTCATGTTTATTTGACTAGTTTGATACTTTCAATGCAATTTAACATTTTTTTAGGTTTAAACGAAGAATAGTTTGTTTAAAATAAACTTTGAATACATTAGATTCATTCCAATGATTTCTATCCATGGAAAGCTCTAAACTTGAGAACTAGAGCCATCCAAGGTGACCAGAATTTTAGGAGCACTTGGACACTTAGTCATTTAGAGAAATACAAATAATAATAAAGTATATTGTATAAAACCTTAAAATTATAAGATTATTGTTAATAGTCTTTATTTAAATAACTTCTATTTTTTAAAAATGTTATCTTTTATAATTTTTTCTTTTATTGCTATATGACATTTTAAAATAAATTAGAACTTCAAGATTTATGCTTTTTTTCCTGCTCATCTATTTCAAAAAAGTATATAAAAAAACATGGTTTAATCACTAAATTTAGAAGCAAAATATACAATATTTACTATAGGAGCAAACATCTTAATTATTTTAATTATCTATATAGAATATTAATAAGCTCAAAATATATTATTAGCACCATTCTCCTAACATGGAGATTTTCTAAAACATGTAAAAGAAAGTCACTAATTTTGTAAGAGAATTAGAGAAAGTATTAATTATGTCTTGAGCTTGGGCAATCATGCATGAGCATTATCAATTCAATAAGTTCGTTGGCCCTTGGCTAGTTCATCATTCTTTAAGCAAGTTTTCCATATGTCATGTGAGTTCACTATTATTTCAATTGACAAGCTTACGATGAGCTCAACAAATTATGTCTAGTTGTGGGCTAACTTGAGCAAGTTCATGTTGTAAATATTCCATATTCTTGGATGTATAATATGCGGCTTTTCCAAGTAAGAAAAAAGGTTTGATGAGAACATTCTTACTAAAATGTTAAAAAATAATATATGTATGTGTGTTTGTAATATCTATTTTGAGTGCAAGGTAAAGGTAATTGACTGCCCACGCATTAGGTATACACCAATGTCACTTGGGAGAGCAATTAAGTCAGAGAAATCACTAGGGGCTGAATCGAATCTCTTTTGAGGGGGTAGATTGCCCCCTAAACCTAATGTGAGAGTGATCAGGGGCAATAAAGGGAAAAATAATATTTCAGGAGAGGCCAAATTAATATTTCAGAAGGTGCAGATCAAATTGCCCGTCCATATAAAAAAAAATCTCAATTTTTTGTCCCCATGGACCCTACGTGAGTCCGCTCCTGAAAGTCACAATACTCTTATGAACGAGAATTAATTAAGTTGTCAAGTAATAGAATTATGCAGTCACAAATTTACGGTTTCCAATATATATGATGAATTCGATAATCGTCAAGACTTGCACTTGGGCATTGTATTCATTGGTTAAGCTTGACTAAATTCTACCAATCTTTAGCACATCAAGAGTAATTTTTGTAATTAGACTAGTACAAGTTTGTTAAACTTAGATATATATTTTTAGTTGGCACTGTTATCTTATGCATTCTTTTATGTATCCACTTTTGTAGCATTGGCCCAATTATCATTATAGACGGTTACGACATAAGTTTGGCACATTATAATTAACTTGTATCACATCAAATTATAATTTTTGACGTAGACCTTATAAAATCTTAGAGGTTATCTATCGAGTTCTCTTTTTATCTCTTTCTTCCCTTTTCTGCTAGGCTTGTTTCATACTTGCAGATGAGATTTACATTTGCTTAAATTTATATATGAAATTGCATTGTAGTTAAAGATTTAAAATTCATGCTGACCCAAGCTTTCTTGCAATTACAATATAATTGTTTTGTTTTTAAATTTATAGTATAAGATATAAAATTTCAGTTCTCGATGGGATTCAACTTTAGCGGACAGCAGGTCGACCAGCTTACTACTCACAATCAGTTGACCAACCGACGACCCAAAGTCAGCTAACATGCTGACGAGCCAACCACCCACAATCAGCAGAGCAACAGACCAGTTGGGCACCCAGAGTCGGTCGACCAACCGACCAGTCGACTACCCATGGTCAACCAGTCGACCAACCAGCCACCCACAATCTGCTGATCAACTGACTACCCACAATAAACCGAGCAACCGACCAACTCCAACCCACAGATTGACCCACCACATAAGCCCGCCAACCAACCAACTAAAGGCTAGCTCTACAGTTTGATGAGCTTCCGAATGGTTGGCTATGACAGAAGAAAGATTAGAATGCCAAGTACTAACCCATTAACATTTAATTTTTCCTTTTATCCCCTATCATGTATAAATAAGAGTGCCCTTTCCTATTTTGAGACTCCCTTTTCAAATTCCTCTCTATGTAACCCTTTTATTTGATTAAATAAAAGAGGCCAAAGTGCCCGAGAATTTCCCATTTTGGCCTTTAGGGCCAAGTTCATGTGCACTCTCTTCGTCTCCCCTCTTACCCTTTTTCTGTGTTAACCTTCCTAGTTTCTAATGTTGTCCCTTGGGTGTGATTCACAGGATAAATCTAGATTTAGAACAAACACACACACACACACACTTATATATTCAAGAGCCATTCTTTCACTGATATGGAGATTTTCTTAGACATGTTATGTGCTAGAAAATTTATAATGGAAGAGTAATAATTTTACATTTTAACTCAACAAGAAAATTTTACACACAAATTTTATAAAATTAAAATATGAGAAGCACCAAAATTTTTACATAGAAAAACTAAATGAAGAGAAAAGTTCATGGCGTTTAGCCCAAATGAAATGATCAATTACGTTATTGAAATTACGAAGTAAAATTACTCTACTTAATTAGAGAAAGTAGGATTAAAAAATATTGTACATGAAGTTGCATGATCTTTTGTAAGTGTAGTAGGGCGAGAAGTAGTATGTGTTTAAGTTGATAGGCAAATGATGGTGATCTAATATAGCGATCAGATGATGGTAGTAGGTCAATATTGGTTGGATAATGATAATCATGTGATGGTAGTTAAATGACAACGATCAATCAATGATAGAAAAAAAATGATGGTTGGGCGACGAAACTATGATGATGCTAGACAATGGCAGTTGGGCAATAATTGTTGGATGATGTTAGTCAAACAATTGTGATGAGATGATGATGATTGAATAATGATAATTAGATAATGATAATTGGATAGTGGTAGTTACTGATGATTTTTGATGTTGATCATCAAACAAAGTTACAAAATTATTTAAATCTCAAACTTCTTTGCAACACAAATTCTAATTCATATTAAAACTGCGGCTTTCTTCGTATTTTCTGAGGGAGACATTTTAGTAGTTTTGGCTAAAGCCACAAAATGCCCTATTTGATGGCTCTTGCTGACTTCTTTAATCATAAACTATTTTTTAGTTTTTAAGACTCTTTTTTACCTTAAAATTAAAAGATCATAATTAAGCTTATTGGATTCCTCTCGTTGAGGTGGTTGATTTGACTTTGAAGTATATAGGATTAAGACATAATTTTACTATGCAATTAATACATTAAAAATTTTAATTATATTATGAGTGCTTGATTTGGGATTATTTGAGTTCAAATTACTTCATTTTTTAGGTTGTTGGATTATCACCATCATTACCTTTAGTTGAATTATATTTAATCAAAATTGGAGGTTGTAAGGTTTTGAATGTAAGCTATTTTATCTGAATGCATCGAGACGTGTGTCTGATCAAGCAACTTTTTTGACATATTAAGACCATTTTAGAATTTGGAAGTGATTAAAGAAAAATAAAGGTGTTAGTTATTTTTGTTGCTCACTATACAATTCTCATATGTAGCGAAGAAGTAAGTTTTAATTCAATAAGAATGTCTAGACACATGTAGGGTTGTCAAAAAAGCTCGTTGTTAGCAAACAGTTTGTGTTTGGTTCGTCAATGAGTTCGTGTTCGATTTGTTCGATAAGTAAACAAGACAAACGTGAACAAAATTTTTTCGTTCGATTAGTTAAACGAACCAAACACCAACAGTGATGCATTCGTTCGTGTTCGA
>JXCR01026579.1:14529-32558 GCA_002079205.1 Phalaenopsis hybrid cultivar
CGAAAAAGGCTGCTTTTGCCCCTGTCGGTTTGGTTTGTCTCGGAGGTCCTGAGGTATAAGTCGTGTGAAAGATTTGACCATAGTACCCTTTGAATGGATCATTGACTGGCGCTTGTCATGAGGGCTTGACTTCGTCGGGCTGGTATGAGCCGAAAGAATATGTGCGGGCTCTCGATTTACTCTAGGTGGGTCTTAGCTTGCCATGTATTATTTGTCAATTGCTGGATTTTTTTGAGATTTGTGCTGACATATTTTTTATGTACATATTAGGCTCTCCAATTTTCTTGCTCTTTGAAAGGGACAACTACAATAAGGATAAGAGATTCTTAAATTTTAAAAATTTAATTGTATCCTTGATTATTAATTGTGCAATAATTGAGCTTTTTCTTGCATTTTGTGTCAAGTTCTTTATGAAAAGGGATGAAGGGAAGGAAGAAACTTAACTTTGTATTTCTTCTCGCAAGAGTCGTTTGGACTCATTTCTTGCTATGACGAGCAATCGTCCTCACAATTTAGTCAAATTTGGCGAGGAAGCTAAGCGAAAGGCTTTTGAGGCCTTGAAACAGAGTGTCACACTTTGTTCCGAGGTTGAGAGGAGCAAGAAGTTGACTGTAAAAAGAGCGAAACTTTCCGAACCAAATGATCAGGTAGGATCGTCCGATTCACTATAAGATCGTACTGCAGAAAGGGGAAGGACGAAGGAGAGTGATCTCTGAGTGCAGGAGCGTCAGACGATGGACATAGTCTGTGCAGAGGAATGGTCGGTTGAACTATCAGCTTTCGCCAGAATTTTATCTCTGTCGGCCAGCTTTCGCCCGAATTTCATCTCTGCCGGCAGAGGGGTCAAGGTCAGCATTAGCTGTTAGATTGGTGTTGGAGGAGGCTCCCAATCTTCCTCTGACTGATGTGTCCAACTATCCAAGTGATTGCTCCCAATCTTCCTCGGCTGATGTGTGTGGGATTGTCGATTCGCTTATTTCAGAAGAACAAAGGATCAATGAGGGAGCTTGCTCCATTGCCATGTCGGAATTGGACAGGATGATGGGCATTGATTATGCATATTTATTATGAACCTCTATTTATATATCTCAAAATATTGTGTTTCATCATTTTTCTCACTGTGATAGGTCCGCCCTCCGACGATGTGAATGTTAGCCCGCCTCCTATGGAGCGCCACACTGATCATGTGGGGGTGTCTATTGATCGTGCATCCGTTGAGGGCAAAGGAGAATCAGATGATCCACCAGGGAGTAATTTTGAGGTCCATGCTGAGATAATTGTCATGTCGGGATCGTTCGGTTCAATGGAACACTGGTTTTCATGTGATAGGGGAGGCCTTGGTCCGGGAAGCCAATCTTCCTTCCTTTCACAAGGAGCGACGACTATTTGAACAAATAGAAAGGCTGAAGAGTCTGGAGTGGTTGGAGGAAGATGTAGCCTCTATCCATGCTTGGGAAGCTGCACTTCAAGAGGAAGTCTCACTCATTTTTATGTACATGTTGGCCGTTAGAGAGTTGTTTCTAGTCTTTCGAGTTCATTTTGAGATTGATAGATATGTTTAGATGAATGGATGAGCCAGTGTTTAATCAGTTGTCACAACTTGGTTATTTTTTATTAAGGCAGTGAATGATAATTTCATCAGGTATTTTCCATTGGACTGATAAATTTTAGTTGAATGACAACAATGTACATATTTTGTTTATGAAATAAAATTTTGTATTTTTATATCTCACTATGTGTGTTTGATGTGAATTCTTTTATGTGGTTTTATGTGGTGAATGACGATGGTACCCTCGTGGCGCTTTAGCTTCCTCTATGAGTATAAATAGAGTTGGTGAAGTTAAAAAGTCTTGCAATATCATTCTAACTTTTCTCTTGCATCTTGCTCTTTTTTCTTCCTCTTGTCTAATTGTCACGACTCTCAAGTAGTCCTCTAAATTTTTCAATGTTAGCCCTACTGCACAGGGGACCGCTATGTATGTAAGTCAAGTGGAGGGTGTCAAAAGGTCATACATTTTCGGAACCTCAGTTGTTCTACGAGAGCTTGTGAACTACTCTAGAAAAAATCTTCTGAACTCTGAGAAGCAGCTGATACTTCTGATTGACAACGAGTTGAACCACCTCAGAACCAATGACCTCAAGGTGGTGAAGAACATAAGGCATTTAAATGCATCCAAAACCTTGAGCAATCACATCAATGACTAGAACAAAACGAGATGATTGTTGGGATCTGATCGACCACTACAAACTTCTATCGCTAGAAGTTTAAACGTCTCCAGGGATTCATCTCCCAAAATCTGGAGAGAGAACGCATTCTCCGGTTGTGTGGGGTCTCAATAAGCCAAAACTAGTATCTCTCCATCTGTGCAGATCCAAGACTATCCTAGTACTGTGAATCTCCAACCCACACCAGACCATGGTTCAATCTCCTGCCGTTGTGTGCCGGCATCACCTCTTAAGGAGGGTTTTGCTCTCGAGAAGCACATTCACCTCCAAGGGCCGTGATAACTCTTTGAACCTCTGCAATCTGGCTCAACATATGCTTTGCTTTCTGGGTTCTTAACTACTGCATTTCCGCTGCACAAACTCCTCTATGAATTCCTTGATACATTCCACGTTAGCTATGTATCTTTAATGGTTTTTTTCTTACCGTTCCGCTCATTTTCTTGTTGATGGCATAAATCTACACTCATCGCATATTTTAAAATGTTGAATTCAAAATTGCCCTGGAGAAACACCCAAGGAATATAGCATTAAAAAGAGTGATAGAGTAAAGCGAACACAATAAGAGACAATTAATTGTGTAAGTTTTATTTATGAAATGAACCTCCTATTTATAAGAAAGAGTTTGACCAATTTACACTTTGTGTAGGGTTAACGAGGGGTATTTTTTATAATTTGTATTAATCTGGTCGTGAACTTAAAAGGCCATTCGGTTGGGTGTCCAAGCGGTCGTTGTCGGTAGAGCCGGTAGAGACTAATATGGGCAGACTGTTTCATCCGTCTGGTCCACCTCAAGGGGTCCCAAGTTAAAAGTCGCGCGGAAAATTCGGCCAGAGTGTCTTTTTAATGGATCGTTGACCACCACTAATCATGAGGGTTGGACTTCATCAGGTTGGTATGAGCGAGGAGAATAAGTGCAAACTTTTGATTTAATTCATGTGGGTCCTATGACTCGCTTGATTTCTTTGAGATTTGTGTTGACATATTTTTTTTAGGTACAAAGTGAAATATAACTTTCCACACATTAGTTTATAAAACGAAAATATTATAAACATAAAGATCAATCTCTCGGTTCTATCATTGTAAATACATAAAATTTTGTGGTATGTCTGCAAATTTCTTGAATTTAATGCATGATTATTTCCAAGTAAAAAGAGAAATTTTGAATCCGAACAGTCTCCCTAAAAAAATTCTGGATGAATTTAATGATTATTAAACCTATATTAATGCGACTAAAGTGCATATTTTTACTCAATTAAAATATGAATTAAATTAAAGAAAATTTCAGAATTTTTTAGTTAATTAAATTTAAAGTTTGAATAGACAAATAATTTCAAGTAAACTTCATATTCAACATTTTGAATTGAATTTTAAATTTAATTTTGAACAAAATTTCTATGAAAAGAATATAGTTTATATTTTGACTAATTTAGCAAAAAGAAATTAATGAGTTTGAGGTGTAACTTATTGAATTTGATTGGGGCAGCTGCAACTTATTAAGAAACAGTCGTAATAACTCCTGAATAAAAATCTAATGTTCAAAAAGCTGCGGTAACTATTACAAATTTTTTTTTTAATATTAGATCTCAACCACCGCATCTAGTCATTGAGTGATGAGAAAAAGATATTTCAATGGCAGCTTTTTGAAAAAGCTAATAAAATACAGTTTATCCAAACTGACAAAATTGTACTTCGGTGCTGCTGCCCAAACAGACCCTAAATTTTAAAATATTTTTTTAAATTAAGAGCGGTAGACATATAAATCTCTTAGATATTTTTTACATATTTTTCCTTCACAATTAATAGATTTGTACTCTGACAAACTGATGACCTACACCAGTAAGTGCAGTTCTCTGAAGTTTTATTCAGGGAAATGGTTTCCCAGGGAAATAATTAACGCATTAGAATAAAGTTTTTAAGTGAAATATTCTAAATGATCATTCAATTGATGGCTTGTAATTATATATGAAATTAATATTTATATTTAATTATATCCAATTAAATTTTAAAATTTAATAAATTCAATCATTTAATATATATTTAGGGAAAAAGCTAGGCAGCCAACCTCTCCTAATGCCTAGCAAACCATAGATTAACTAATTAATATGCGTTATAATTACCTAATTTATAGTTTAGTACAAGTTAATGACGACTGTGATTAACAATGGTGAGTCATCTTAGATCAAATATGGTTTGTATCCCCCGTGCTAATTCAAAATTAGATCAAAATGTATGCCTATAGTCATTGATGCATCTATGCGTCTAGGGACTAGGGGTTTTGGCTATTCGTTTTCAATCTGAGCCGGGGTTGCCTCAAATCGGCTCGAATGGATTGAAAGCGGCTCAAAATGGCTTGTGGCTCATATATTTGATTTCGAGCCAGCTATGCTCGAAATTGAACCGAGTCGGATTGAGAAATTTGGGTCTGTTTCGGCTTGAAATCAGCTCGATTTGGCTGGAGATTAAAACGAGTTGACTCAATATGAATTATATGGGTCAGTTTCAGCTTGAAATCAACTTGAACCGTCTCAAAATTAAAACTAACTGGCTCAAATTGAGTTATTTGTATTCGTTCCATCTTGAAATTGATTTGTGGCTAGTTTTGATATTACTTCGAGCCAAAATAAATATGTTATAACAATCAAGTTGAAAAATATTTTTTAATAAAAAGTTAAGAGAAAATTAATCAGATGTAGCCTTAACTTTAGTTATTGGAGGTAGCAGACCCAAAATTAAGCTCGAAACATAACAATTGTGACTTATGATGGCGAAGAGAGTTGGAGGTTGATGACATTGATAGGTAAATAATGATAAACATTTTTATTCAAATTATTTATTTATCCATAATCAATATTTAATAATAAACTTTCAATATTTTACAATCACTACAAAGTTGCAAAATCATGAGATTGCTCGAAATGCAAAAAATCTATTAAAATCTTTTTGATGATCAACATTTTTGACCATCACTGCAACAAAAAGGGGAAATGAATTAGGCATTGTACATTCAAAAATGACAGACACGAATCTCGAATTAGTCTTACGGTCGGGATCAAACACTAAAGTTCATGAAGTCAACTGGCTGGAGAGCTTGTAGCCGATTAGCCATTCAAGGCCGACTGATTGAAGATCTGTCTAAATTGGCCTAAAACAGATGATCTTCCACAATTAAGTCAAGGTTTGATATCCCAAACAACATCACAAATATCACTTTACACACTCTCAACACTACTCTTAAATATCACCAAGAAATAGGCTAGCTGACGAGCCACATTAGGGCCAACCTGATATCATACTCAAAGCCGACTAGTTTCACAGGGCGAAGACCGCCCGACACCAGACAATATAGTCGACTGACACCAGAATGGTCGACCCACTCATGAACCCATCGACTGAAGGGTCTAGGAATATCAAAATACACCTAAATTATTTACAAATACGAAAAGACACAAAAAAAAAAGATAAATTGTTACCCCCTTATTAAAGTAGAAACATATTTATAATTTTTTCTACTTTATCACCTTCTATCCTCTATAAATCGGAGGTCTAGTGCTTGTAAATGGGGGTTTTTCGGCTATTCTCTCTAGACCCATACCCTCCCCTTCTCTCTATNATGACTCATCTTAGATCAAATATGGTTTGTATCCCCCATGCTAATTCAAAATTAGATCAAAATGTATGCTTAAAGTTATTGATGCATCTATGTGTCTAGGGACTAGGGGTTTTGGCTATTCGTTTTCAATCTGAGCCGGGGTCGCCTTGAATCGGCTCGAATGGATTGAAAGTGGCTCAAAATGGCTTGTGGCTCATATGTTTGATTTCGAGCCAGCTCTGCTCGAAATTGAATTGAGCTCGGTTCTGCTCGGATTGAGTAATTTGGGTCTGTTTCGGCTTGAAATCAGCTCGATTTGTCTGGAGATTACAACGAGTTGACTCAAATTGAATTATATGGGTCAGTTTCAGCTTGAAATCAACTTGGATCGTCTCAAAATTAAAACTGATTGACTCAAATTGAGTTATTTGTATTCGTTCCAACTTGAAATTGATTTGTGGCTGGTTTTGATATTACTTCGAGCCAAAATAAATATGTTATAACAAGCAAGATGAAAAATATTTTTTAATAAACAGTTAAGAGAAAAATAATCAGATGTAGCCTTAATTTTAGTTATTGGAGGTAGCATACCCAAAATTAAGCTTGAAACATAGCGGTTGTGTCTCATGATGGCCAAGAGAGTTGGAGGTTGATGGGATTGATAGGTACATAATGATAAGCATTTTTATTCAAATTATTTATTTATCCATAAATCAATATTTGATAATAAACTTTCAATATTTTACGATCACTACGAACTTGCAAAATCATGAGATTGCTCGAAATGCAAAAGATTTATCAAAATCTTTTTGATGATCAACAATTTTGACAATCACTGCAACAAAAAGAAGAAATGAATTAGGCATTGTACATTCAAAAATGACCAACACGAATCTCAAATTAGTCTGACGGTCGGGATCAAATGCTAATGTTCATGAAGTCAACTGGCTGGAGAGCTTGTAGCTGATTAGCCATCCTAAGGCCGACTGATTGAAGATATGTCTAAATCGGCCTAAAGCAGATGATCTTCCACAATTAAGTCAAGGTTTGACATCCCAAACAACATCACAAATATCACTTTACGCACTCTTAACACTACTCTTAAATATCACCAAGAAATAGGCTAGCTGACCGGCCACATTAGGGCCAACCTGATATCATACTCAAAGCCGGCTATTTTTGCAGGACGAAGACCACCCGACACCAAGACAATATAGTCGACTGACACCAGCTTGATCGACCCACTCAAGAACTCATCGACCGAAGGGTCTAGGAATATCAAAAGACGCCTAAATTAGTTACAAATACGAAAAGACAAAAAAAAAGAAAAAGATAATGATATATTGTAACCCCCTTATTAAAGTAGAAACATATTTGTAATTTTTCTATTTTATCACATTTTATCCTTTATAAATAGGAGGTATAGTGCTTGTAAATGGTGGTTTTTCGGCTATTTTTCTAGACCCATGCCCTCCCCTTCTTTCTATAACCTCTATTTTCACATGTAGAATTGGTCAAGGGGCCCGGTAATGCCCCAATTCGCCCCTACAGGGCAAGTTTGCGTGTGTTTTTTCATTTCTTTTTTATCTCTCTATTTGCTTTTATTTTTTTGCCCTCTGGTCCCCTTCGCTCGGATCTTTGGGCATGCCTCACATAACATATTTGGATTCAATAGAGATAAAAATAAAATGAAGACAAAGGCNGCATTGGCCAAGGGGCCCGTGAATGCCCCAGTTCGCCCCTACATGACAAGTTTGTGTGTGTTTTTTCATTTCTTTTTTATCTCTTCATCTCCTTTCATTTTTTTCCCTCTGGTCCCCTTCGTTCGGATCTTTGGGCATGCCTCACATAACATATTTGGATTCAATAGAGATAAAAATAAAATGAAGACAAAGGCACTAGGTGTCGATGTAATATTTTTTAGAAGCAATTTATAAGGATGAGGTCTTACCCTTTTGAACAATGAAGAGTCTCTGAAATCAAATAATAACAAGGCAATTTAGAAAGAGAGAAACTTAGAGATTCTATGAATAACTTTAAGAGATTCTAATGCCAAAACATATAATATACATTTGAGATATTATATGATTATGCTCTATCAATAATGCCTTATATATAAACATGCATTATGATATGTATTATAAAAATGACTAAATTATAGAAATACATAGAATAAAAAAAATCAAATCATATGTAGTCAAGTGCATGGTGAATTTAGATATCTGGAATTGAGATCATGTACCATTGGTCAATTATTATTCTGTCGAAAATTTCTAGTCGGCTGACAAGTACTTCACAGAAGTTATCAGGCTATTTTCCCGTGAATTGCCCTGACTGATCTATAGGTCGGCAAATCTCTCAAAAAAGCTTATTTTACTTCAAATAAAAATAACTTTAATTTAAAGTAAAACTGGTGCTCAACAAAGGCTATGTGAATTTTTACAATGTATGTAAAAATCAGCTAAATCTGACGCATTTGAAATACATTACAATCTAATTATGAGGTACGTTTGGGGTTTAATGTAATTTTGATTTGCATTTCAAATTAATTCAATTTTCATAACAAATTAATTTAATTAACAAACGCAAGTGGCGTTGGGCTTGGTAGTTGATCACCTGCACCATCATGTACATTTTTAAAGGGTTTTTTCAGTGCATTAGTTGTTCTGTGAAATAATTATCAATTTTAAGCATACATTTAAATTATTTTGCAGCCATCCCAACCATATGTTTGGGATAGTTGTAACTTATTGAATAATCTGTTGATAAGCTGATTAAAAATAATTTGTTGATAAGTTTAGGTGCGATGACTATTATACATTTTTATTTTTTTGAAAAAGCCAGACTGCTGCCAGAAATTTCCCACCGAATCTAGATAGGTGCGGTGTGAAAACACTGTTTTTGGCATTTTGAGAACGCATAAGCTGTCAAAATGCAGTTTACCCAAACAGGTCAGGTGCGTTTTCAAAACGCCACCGCACCAAATATTTGGCTATAATTAGTATTAGATCAAATAATTTGAAGCTAACCCCCAATTAGGGCCGGATTAGTTAATTAGCCAACAAAAAAGGATGGTTGAATATTTCTATGATTTGACCATGTTGCTTGGCTAAGAATTAAATAAAATATAGTGCAGATGTCTGCTTAATGCCTTCCTCGGCAAATAATGTCCCCAGTTGAAGCATGCATTTTTATGCAAGTAACTTTATTATAATGGTACTTAGGGAGTTGACACGGTTTAGTTGAGAGTTACTGATGTGATATTTCTCTAAGGATATTTGTGGAAGGGCATTTGAGGGTTCGCAGCCTGTTTGAATAAATTATGTTTTGATAATTTTTTTTTTCTTAAAAGTTGTTGAAATATGTATTTTATCATTACTCTAGGTTAGGTGCGGTGACAGTTTTCTAGCTGAGATCTCACTTAAAAAAAAATTATAATGGTCACCGCAGTTTTTTGAGCATCATATTATCATTCAACATCTTCACAACTATTTTTTTAATTAGTTGTAACTTTTCCGAACAAACTCTGAGAGAGCAGGCAAATACTAGCAAGTTGTTTATATGTATATATATATATATATATAAGAAGATCCGACACAAACATAAATAAAAATAGATTGACAGAAAGATAACTTGAGTTCTTACGTGTAATCTATTCTATCATTCAATCAACCATCCAAAGCCTCTAGTTGCGCTTAAACAGCTTGACCTAGGCTTCAGTAGACCCGGGTTGGACCAAGTTTAGAGTTGTTGGTTCGTCTTGTCGAGACGTGCAGTTCAATTATAACTTTGATGAAATCGGAGCTTTGATAATCATGAATTTTTTTTGGAATTGTTTCTTATTCAAAATACTTCAAAATACGTATGTGTGCGCGCACACTCGCGTGTGTTCGTGTGTGCACCTAGATGGTTAAGTGAATTTATAATTCTTTTGTCCTTTTAGCATCACCCAATTTATTTATAATTGAGATATGATACCCTCATTTTAATTAATATTTTTGAAATTAGTTTCTTTCAAAAATGCTTCTTATAAAGTACATATGAAGGCGATTAAATTCGAGTATGTCAATATTTATTTTTCCATGTAAATACCCAAAATTTCAAGAAGCTATTTCCATCTTTGCTTTGTTTTAGAGTTTACCNATGCGTAGCAGGCAAGCAACGGGATCTTCTTTCTCGTTGCGGCAAAGCGTTGCTGCAGGTTGTTGCGGCNGAACAATACAAAAAATAATACAATTCGAGTTTAATCAGGTTAAGCTCAAGTTTTTAAGCCACTTTTTGGAAGCTTATGATGCCTATTTAGAATGTCAAAGGGATTATGAATTTGACTAAATAACAATCAAATTGAGTGGCTAGACGAGCCAATCCAATGAGTCGAAATATCACTTAATTTTGTCATCGTTGAGGCGCTCAAGTGTTTGGAAAACACAATATAATTGAGAAAATCTCTCAAAGTAGTTCGATGGAGTGATCCAGATTTCTTTCTTATTTATAAGGAAGCTACTCTCATACTCTATAAATAAAGCCTTACTCCATGAAGGGGGATATGGACTGAAGCTGAGGACGGTGGAAGAAGTGCTGAAGCTAGAGCTGGATCAAGAGAAGAAGGAGCTGAATTCCAATGTTGTCATGCACCGAAGGCCTGACGAATGTTTCTTGTTCATGTTATTACCGACCAACATCAACCACCCCCTTAACTCNTATAAGTTGTGTGAAAGATTTGATCATAGTACCCTTTGAATGGATCATTGACTGGCGCTTGTCATAAGGGCTTGACTTCGTCGGGCTGGTATGAGCCGAAAGAATATGAGCGGACTCTCGATTTACTCTAGGTGGGTCTTAGCTTGCCATGTATTATTTCTCAATTGCTGGATTTTTTTTTAGATTTGTGCTGACATATTTTTTATGTACATATTAAGCTCTCCAATTTTCTTGCTCTTTGATAGGGACAACTACAATAAAGATAAGAGATTCTTACATTTTAAAAATTTAATTGTATTCTTGATTATTAATTGTGCAATAATTGAGCTTTTTCTTGCATTTTGTGCCAAGATCTTTATAAAAAGGGATGAAGGGAAGGAAGAAACTTAACTTTGTATTTCTTCTCGCAAGAGTTGTTTGGACTTCATTTCTTGCTATGACAAGCAATCGTCCTCACAAATTAGTCAAATTTGGTGAGGAAGCTAAGCGAAAGGCCTTTGAGGCCTTGAAACAGAGTGTCACACTTTGTTCCGAGGCTGAGAGGAGCAAGAAGCTGACTGTAAAAAGAGCGAAACTTTCCGAACCAAATGATCAGGTAGGATCATCCGATTCACTATAAGATCGTCCTGCAGAAAGGGGACGGACGAAGGAGAGTGATCATTGAGTGCAGAAGCGTCAGACGATGGACATAGTCCGTGCAGAGGAATGGTCGGTTGACCTATCAGCTTTCGCCCGAATTTCATCTCTGCCGGCATAGGGGTCAAGGTCAGCATCAGCTGTTGGATTGATGTTGGAGGAGGCTCCCAATCTTCCTTTGACTGATGTGTCCAACTATCCAAGTGATTGCTCCCAATCTTCCTCGGCTGATGTGTGTGGGATTGTTGATTCTCTTCTTTCAGAAGAACAAAGGATCGATGAGGGAGCTTGCTCATTTGCCATGTCGGACCTGGACAGGATGATGGGCACTTATTATGCATATTTGTTATGAACCTCTTTTTATCTATCTCAAAATATTGTGCTTCATCGTTTTTCTCACTGTGATAGGTCCGCCCTCCGACGATGTGAATGTTAGCCCGCCTCCTATGGAGCGCCACACTGATCATGTGGGGGTGCCTATTGATCGTGCATCCGTTGAGGTCAAAGGATAATCGGATGATCCACCAGGGAGTAATTTTGAGGTCCATGCTGAGATAAATGGCATGTCGGGATCGTTCGGTTCAATGGAACACTGGTTTTCATGTGATAGGGGAGGCCTTGGTCCGGGAAGCCAATCTTCCTTCCCTTCACAAGGAGCGATGATGATTTGAACAAATAGAAAGGCTGAAGAGCCTGGAGCGGCTGGAGGAAGATGTAGCCTCTATCCATGCTTGGGAAGCTACACTTCAAGAGGGCTACACTTCCTTCCCTTCACTCGTTTGGGAGTTGTTTTTAGTCTTTCGAGCTCATTTTGAGATAGATAGATATGTTTAGATTAAGGGATGAGCCAGTGTTTAATCAATTGTAACAACTTGGTTATTTTTTATTAAGGCAGTGGATGATAATTTCATCAGGTATTTTCTATTGGACTGATAAATTTTAGTTGGATGACAACAATGTACATATTTTGTTTATGAAATAAAAATTTGTATTTTTATATCTCACTATGTGTGTTTGATGTGAATTCTTTTATGCGGTTTTATGTGGTGAATGACGATGGTACCCTCGCGGTGCTTTAGCTTCCCCTATGCATATAAATAGAGTTGGTGAAGTTAAAAAGTCGCGCAATATCATTCCAATTTTTCTCTTGCATCTTGCTCTTTTTTCTTCCTCTTGTCTAATTGTCACGACTCTCAAGTAGTCCTCTAAGTTTTTCAATGTTAGCCCTACTGCAGAGGGGACCGCTGTGTATGGAAGTCAAGTGGAGGGTGTCAAAAGGTCATACATCTTCGGAACCTCAGTTGTTCTACGAGAGCTTGTGAACTACTCCAGAAAAAATCTTCTAAAGTCTGAAAAGTAGCTTATACTTCCGACTGACAGCGAGTTGAACCACCTTAGAGCCAATGACCTCAAGGTGGTGAAGAACATAAGGCATTTAAATGCATCCAAAACCTTGAGCAATCACATTGATGGCTAGAACAAAGCGAGTTGATTGTTGGGATCTGATCAACCCCTGCAAGCTTCTATCGCTAGAAGTGTAAACGTCTCCAGGGGTTCATCTCCCAAAATCTGGAGAGAGAACACATTCTCCGGTTGTGTGGGGTCTCAATAAGCCAAAATTAGTATCTCTCCATCTGTGCAGATCCAAGACTATCCTAGTACTGTGAATCTCCAACCCACACCAGACCATGGTTCAGTCTCCTGCCGTTGTGTGTCGGCACCACCTCTCAAGGGGGGTTTCGCTCTTGAGAAGCACATCCACCTCCAAGGGCTGCGATAACTCTCTGAACCTCTGCAATCTGGCTCAACATCTGCTTTGCTTTCGGGTTCTTAACTCCTACATTTCCGCTACACAAACTCCTCTATGAATTCTTTGATACATTCCACGTTACATGTGTATCTTTAATGGTTTTCCTCTTACCGTTGCGTTCATCTTCTTGTTAATGGCACGTTACCTTACTCATTGCATATTTTAGAATGTTGAATTCAAAATTTCCCGGGAGAAACACCCAAGAAATAGAACATTAAAAAGAGTGATAAAGTAAAGCGAACACAATAAGAAACAATTAATTGTGTAACATTTATTTATGAAATGAAACTCCTATTTATAAGAAAGAGTTTGACCAATTTACACTTTGTGTAGGGCCAACGAGGGGTATTTTTGATAATTTGTATTAATCTGGTCGGGAACTTAAAAGGCCATTCGGTTGGTTGTTTGAACCGAGCGGTCGTTGTCGGTAGAGCCGGTAGAGACTAATCTGGGCATACTGTTTCATCCGTCTGGTCTACCTCAAGGGGTCCCGAGTTAAAAGTCGTGCGAAAATTCGGCCAGAGTGTCTTTTTAATGGATCGTTGACTACCACTAATCATGAGGGTTGGACTTCATCAGGTTGGTATGAGCAAGGAGAATAAGTGCAAACTTTTGATTTACTTCATGTGGGTCCTATGACTCGCTTGATTTCTTTGAGATTTGTGCTGAAATATTTTTTTTACGTACAAAGTGAAATATAACTTTCCACACATAAGTTTATAAAACCAAAATATTATAAACATAAAGATCAATCTCTCGGATCTATCATTGTAAATACATAAAATTTTGTGGTATGTCTGCAAATTTCTTGAATTTAATGCATGATTATTTCTAAGTATTACGCGAAAAAAGAAAAATTTTGAATCCGAACAGTTTCCCGCAAAAATTTCTGGATGAATTTAATGATTATTAAACCTATATTAATGCGACTAAAGTACATATTTTTACTCAATTAAAATGTGAATTAAATTAAAGAAAATTTCAGATTTTTTTTAATTAAATTTTATGTTTGAATTGACAAATAATTTCAAGTAAACTTCATATTCTACATTTTGAATAATTTTGAACAAAATTTCTATGAAAAGAATATATATTAGACCCCACATTCACTCTCTTCCGTGCTCCATTGTAGGAGTTATTTTTATATTTTGACTAAATTAGCAAAAAGAAATTAATGAGTTTGAGATGTAACTTATTGGATTTGATTGAGTCAGCTGCAACTTATTAAAAAATTGTCCTGAAACTCCTGAATAAAAATATAATGTTCAAAAAACTGTGGTGACTATTACAATTTTTTTTCTTAAAATCAGATCGGAGCTATAAAGCTGTCACCGCACCTAGTCATGAGTGATGAGAAAACAATATTTCAGCGGCAATTTTTTGAAAAAGCTACCAAAATACAGTTTATCCAAACTGACAAAATTGTGCTGCGGTGCCTCGTCGCTGCCCAAACAGACCCTAAATTTTAATATTTTTTTATATTAAGAGCGGTAGATATGTAAATATCTCAGATATTTTTTACATATTTTTCCTTCACAATTAATAGATTTGTACTCTGACAAACTGATGACCTACACCAGTAAGTGCATTTTTCTCAAGTTTTATTCAGGGCAATGGTTTCCCAGGGAAATAATTAACGCATTAGAATAAAGTTTTAAGGTGAAATATTCTAAATGATCATTCAATTGATGGCTTGTAATTATATATGAAATTAATATTTATATTTAATCATATCCAATCAAAATTTAAAATTTAATAAATTCAATCATTTAATATATATTTAGGGAAAAAGCTAGGCAACCAACCTCTCCTAATGCCTAGCAAACCATAGATTAACTAATTAGTATGCGTTATAATTACCTAATTTATAGTNTGATGACTCATTTATAGATCAAATATGGTTTGTATCCCCCATGCTAATTCAAAATTAGATCAAAATGTATGCTTATAGTTATTGATGCATCTATGTGTCTAGGGACTAGGGGTTTTGGCTATTTGTTTTCGATCTGAGCCGGGGTCGCCCCGAATCGGCTCGAATTGTGGCTCATATGTTTGATTCCAAGCCAGCTCTGTTCGAAATTGAACCGAGCTCAGTCCTGCTCAGATTGAGTTATTTGGGTCTGTTTCAGCTCGAAATGAGCTCGATTTGGCTGGAGATTAAAACGAGTTGACTCAAATTGAATTATATGGGTCAGTTTCAGCTTGAAATCAACTTGAACCGTCTCAAAATTAAAACTGACTGGCTCCAATTGAGTTATTTGTATTCGTTCCAGCTTGAAATTAATTTGTGGCTAGTTTTGATATTACTTCGAGCCAAAATAAATATGTTATGACAAGCAAGTTGAAAAATATTTTTTAATAAAAAGTTAAGAGAAAAATAATCAGATATAGCCTTAATTTTAGTTATTGGAGGTAGCATACCCAAAATTAAGCTTAAAACATAGCGGTTGTGTCTTATGATGGCCAAGAGAGTTGGAGGTTGATGGCATTGATAGGTACATAATGATAAGCATTTTTATTCAAATTATTTATTTATCCATAAATCAATATTTGATAATAAACTTTCAATATTTTACGATCACTACGAACTTGCAAAATCATGAGATTGCTCGAAATGCAAAAGATTTATCAAAATCTTTTTGATGATCAACATTTTTGACAATCACTACAACAAAAAGAAGAAATGAATTAGGCATTGTACATTCAAAAATGACCAACACGAATATCGAATTAGTCTGACGGTCGGGATCAAACGCTAATGTTCATAAAGTCAACTGGCTGAAGAGCTTGTAGCCGATTAGCCATCCTAAAACCGACTGATTGAAGATCTGTCTAAATCGGCCTAAAGCAGATGATCTTCCACAATTAACCCAAACAACATCACAAATATCACTTTACACACTCTCAACACTACTCTTAAATATCACCAAGAAAAAGGCTACATGACGAGCCACATTTGGGCCAACCTGATATCATACTCAAAGCCGACTAGTTTCGCAGGGCGAAGACCGCCCGACACAAAGACAATATAGCCGACTGACACCAGCTTGGTCGACCCACTCAAGAACCCATCGACTGAAGGATCTAGGAATATCAAAAGACGCCTAAATTAGTTACAAATACGAAAAGACAAAAAAAAAAAGATAACGATATATTGTAACCCCCTTATTAAAGTAGAAACATATTTGTAATTTTTCTATTTTATCACCTTCTATCCTCTATAAATAGGAGGTCTAGTGCTTGTAAATGGGGGTTTTTCGGCTATTCTCTCTAGACCCATACCCTCCCCTTCTCTCTATAACCTCTATTTTCACATCTATAATTGGCCAAGGGGATGCCCCAGTTCGCCCCTACATGGCAAGTTTGCGTGTGTTTTTTCATTTCTTTTTTATCTCTCTGTCTCCTTTTATTTTTTTGCCCTCTGGTCCCCTTCCCTCGGATCTTGGGCATGCCTCACATAACATATTTGAATTCAATAGAGATAAAAATAAAATGAAGAGAAAGGCACTAGGTGTCGGCGTAATATTTTTTAGAAGCTATTTATAAGGATGAGGTCTTACCCTTTTGAACAATGAAGAGTCTCTGAAATCAAATAATAATAAGACAATTTAGAAAGAGAGAAACTTAGAGATTCTATGAATAACTTTAAGAGATTCTAATGCCAAAACATATAATATACATTTGAGATATTATATGGTTATGCTCTATCAACAATGTCTTATATATAAACATGCAATATGATATGTATTATAAAAATGACTAAATTATAGAAATACATAGAATAAAAAATCAAATCATATGTAGCCAAGTGCATGGTGAATTTAGACGTCTGGAATTGAGATCATGTACCATTGGTCAATTATTATTCTGCCGAAAATTTCTAGTCGGCTGACAAGTACTTCACAGAAGTTATCGGGTTATTTTCCCGTGAATTGCCCTGACTGATCTATAGGTCGGCGAATCTCTCAAAAAAGTTTATTTTACTTCAAATAAAAATAACTTTAATTTAAAGTAAAACTGGTGCTCAACAAAGGCTATGTGAATTTTNGGTAACGAAAAACAAGAATCGACACAAATCCAGATAAACACAAAGATTTAACAAGGTTCAGCAAAGATGTCTACGTCATTGGGAGCAAAGCAACGGCTTTATTTCAATTTCAGAAAAGAGTACAGAATACAGACCTAGGATTACAAACAAACATATATATAACCCTGGAGTACAATATATAATTACAGAATTTCCTCTGCACCAAACCGCGGGGGGGCAACCTGTAACCGATTGAACTGATTCTTCCGCTCCATGATCTGTCCCTTATATGCTATATGAGCCATATCTAACATATATCAATTTTTACACGTATGACATCCTAGGTTCACTTTGTGAAAATTAAAATAGTGATATAAATATAAAAAAAAGTAAACTTTAAGTGTTAGACATGTAAATACATAGAAATTGTGTGGTATGTCTCTAAATGCCCTTTAAAAAAAATAAAAAAAAAAATAAAAATAAAAAATAAATGAGAAAAATGAGCATTACTAGGAGAGTTGGCATTCATACAAGGTTCAGAATGCATTATATTTGTCCAATCAAAAGAGTAAAGCAAGCACTCAAATACCCTTACAAGCCCACAAGAGCCCATCATGGGTTCTGCTCCCATTCATAAGCTCGCAGACGAAGCGCTGCATTTACTGAAAAAAAATAAATAAATAAAAATAAAAAATAATAAAAAAAAGAATACCAAAAGAAAAATAATAATAATAATTAAATGAAAAAAGAAAAAAAAAAGAAAAACTGTTTGCAGTAATTAGGGTTGCAGGTCATGAACACCACAAGGCTCTCATAAGGTCCAAACGCTCCTTCCACACACAGAAGGATTAATGGATTATCATCATTTTGCCAGCTCTTGCCATCATTTTATCACAGAACAATTCCATTAATGCTTTTAATGCTTGGTTTCAACTTTTCTTCCTTCCTTATTCTCTCCTTCTCCTCCTCCTGAATATTGTCATTAGGGGCATTTATACAAATATACCACATAATTCTTATAATTATGTACTCATATACCC
>JXCR01026603.1:0-24278 GCA_002079205.1 Phalaenopsis hybrid cultivar
GGATTCCCCAAATTTAATGCGTAGGATTTAGGATAGCAGGAGGATGGATTTGAGGTTAGGGCAGTGTAAATTCTTAAATTAGAGTTTGTTCTAATTCCAATTGATAGTGATTGTAATTATTTTATGCAGTGGAATGCAACAAAGGGGAGCGAGGTTATTTTGAAAGCACCTAGAAGATGGTGAAAATGTAGAAGAGAGGGAATTGAGAGGGATGCATTATCCAGTACTTATTAGAAAGAAGAGTGAATGGCTTTTCATTCTGACAAAGAGATAAGAGGGTTCCCATGATACCGACCGTAGGAGAGGAAGATAATAAAAAAGGAATTAAAAAGAACAATTTTCTTTTCATTTTTTTAAAGAAGATTTATATACATACCACTTAATTCCATGTATTTACATATCTAACACCTAAACTTTAATTTCTTACATATATGCCACCTTGCCTCTGCATAAAAAGGTGTATTTCAATTTTTTAAAGCTGCAAAAGTGGTATTTTTGATGTAACATGAAAGATTTGGGCGGGGTAAATGTAAGAAGTAAAATTTAGGTTTTAAATATGTAAGAATTGGGTATGGCAAATGCCCCATTTTTTTATTTCATGAGTCATCCAAGTATCTATTATTATAAGCCTTAGGCTATTTATATAGCTGTAGGCTCACATTAGTATGATAAAATATGCGTTCTAGTTGGTTCCGTCATATTATCCTAGGCAATTGTTTCCTTGATTGCTTTTCTTTTAGTGCTTAAAACATGCATGCTAGCCGGTACTTTTGACCTAAAGTTTCTTCTTACAATCAGCTTTGATTCTTTGAACAAAAGAATCCTCTTTCTGTCTTGGAGAAAGAAGTCAATCTGTGATTTATATTTTTCTAAGCAGTGCTCTAATGATTTCTTAAATTATTTATTCTTTATTGTTTTATCATATATTATGGTCGAATAAAATTAAAATTTGAGTTATAAGATTTGGTTTGAAATTAATTCCATAAGGTCCATATTTCTAAAATTGTTGTTTTATTTTCTTGGTGGAAGTTAATCTTATCTTTAACTTCATGATATAATTGGCGTTTGGCGGCACTGGTTAATCACTTTATATAATTTGTAATTTTTGTCATACCAGTTGTTATACTCAATGTTCTGCATCATACTATACGACTGCAGTGAAAAAAAAAATCATGTTAATGTGCTGGTTTTGCAATATTCAATGTTTTGTAGGTTCTATTGGCGTGGGCAAGTGTGATTATTTTTTGTCTACAGTCCGTACGAATTCCTGGCAGTCAATGTTGAAGATTTTACTGTTTGGATCAACTGGTATGTATCTAATATTTAACTCAATGTTCAGGCTTATTCACTTGACTGGATCTTAAATATTAACTTTTGATATTATCATTATTTATCATTTTTTTAATTTCTTGATAGCTCTTGCATATCTTTACAATTTTTGATCCTAACTCTATTGTGTAAGCTAGTTATATTGTATGTTAAGATGACCAGTTTGATTTGATCAAGAATTGCACATTGCATTTTCTGGGGAAATATAATATATGTTTAAAAGAAAAAGTAAGTTGCATGATACCAGAGTTAACTTAAACCAGAATAGGAAAAAAATACATATTAATATTTAAAGTAAATAGGCTGTCACAATCAAATACACTTGAAATGGGAAATACAACGCACATGATACCCACACTTACAGTGCTGGTGATAATGGTTAGGGGGTTTGAAAAGTGGTGAAAAGGTAGGGAAGGGGTTTCCTGGCTATGGATGAGGGCCGACTATGATTATAGGCTGCTGGAATAGAAGGGCTGCAAGGGGCGATAATTTGAACGACAATAGTTTGCTGTTTGAGGCGACTGAACCACAAGAAAACAAAGAAGGGTGGTGTTGCAGTTGTGGCAGCGACGCTAGAGGGTTGGACGGTGATTCAAAAGGACAACATGGATTATGGGATGGAGGTGGCTGGGACAATGATGGCAACACGTGGGAAAGCTGGAATAGCAGGGAACTTGGTTTGGAATGCAGGAATTGTGGGATGGATAGCGTCGATAGTTGTTCCGGGCAACAACAACGGGAAGGAAGAGCGGGAGTAGTGTAGAGAGGATATGGAAGGCGGAGTAGGGAAGATAAACACCACCTTGGGAGAGATATACAATCAGAGCACAACTCAATCGTTCGGATACAACTCTCGAAGGGGGGAAAATGGATGCCTGTTGCTATCCAAACAGAAATCTAAGTCAAAACTGACTTTCAAAATCTAATACGACACATAAGAATCAAATAAAAAAGATTGAAGGATATTTGAAGAAAGCATAAGAAAGAAAAACGAGATTATTTCGGCCCAATCTTTTGCGATATTTATTCCCACGGTACTGTCTTCCATGTCAATCTCTCAGGGTTGGGGGAGCTTCGGCTTCATCCGTCGAAACTTTTGTCTCCTTATCGTATGGCGTTAGGTCAGTATGTTGATGGTGGTGTAAGCGTTTTAATCTCACGTTGGCATTCCCACGCACATTTTGATAGAACAGGTATCCGTCTTGTTTTGGCACAATCATAAGTGGAACTGTATGTGGATGGGTATCCTCACGAACCAAGCCTAAAACCATCAATTACATTCTTCCACTCTTCATACTCATCCGAGTGTATCTGCTAAACTAGTATGTAAGGAAGAATGAACTTTGGGATGAAATCTTTGCAGGCTGGACCACACTGAAGTATAACCACTCAAGAGAGACCTCTTCTTCTTCTCTGAAAGGATCTGTATCCCAATAGGATGTTCCCTCCTCCAAAGCTTTTAAGGCGATTTCCAACTCTGTGGTTCACCCATCCCACTTGATTAGCTGTCGGTTGGTATGCTATTGAATTGAATTTAATATACCCCAGTAATTCCTTATGGGCATCCACAAGTGGCACAAAAGAGTCTAATCTGAGGCATATTGTACCTCTTTAAGCTGGGGTAACTCAGGAAGTAGCCTATATTTTTAAAAGATTGAATTTCTCTTATTTGGGATTGCGTTATATCTTTTACTGACTCGTCAATATCATAGTTCTTTTAGACATCCAATACAAGTTCTGATGCTCTTCTTAATGTCTGCAAAATGGTAGCTCGAGGCACCAAAATCTCATACTCTGCATGAACGCCTATTACCTTGGACTTGCTACCTTCTAGAACAATTGTAGTCAACTTTGCTAGTGTCCTCCTGAGTTCTTCTGGAATCGCCGGCTTCTCTTCTCGTTAGCAGGAAATTTAGTAGCCTCTCTGAAATCTTCATCTGCTCTTGAATCATTATTTATCTCTTCAACTGTTTCCTGATTCATAAAAGAGATCCTTCTCCTTGTTGCGCAATCTAATTCAGTATGCCTAAATCCATGACACTTGAAACACTTTTTAGTTGAAACGTATTTGGGATTACAGATTGGTTCCTCTTGTTCTCCACTCTAACCTAGTGCCTTATTAGGCCGGGTCAACTTGAATGTTCCCTTGAGTGTACTCTGACTATAAGATCCTTGGGTTAAACCTTGCTTGTAAAATGTGAGGGTCGCTTAATGATGCGGTCTCTCCTCTTTTGAAGCTAGGGTGTGAACCTTTGGTCTATAGTGAGCTGGTGGGTACTGACGCTATATCTTCCATTTGTCTTAGACCAGGTAGTGATCTTGTATTTTTCTTCACGCTGACGTTTGCGTTTCATATTTTTCCACCAAAATATTGTACTCTTCTTTATCTTGCTGATAGCTGAAAGACAAACTCAAGTCTAGAGCCACTCGACGAACTTGTTCGAATTCATGTGGTCGTTGAAATAAATCCACATTTTCTATAAAATTTCAACTTCTCAAATATTTGATATCTTTGAGGCAGAAGTTCTTCATCTTTAGAATCCACATAATGGAAGAGGTTCACTCCATTCCTTCAATCCAATAAGTCATCGTTGAGGTTACGGGTGACTCATCCGGATTGCCTTCTCTTGAAAGTAGTAAGCCTCGACTGTAGTTGGCGGGTGTTCCACTGCATATCATCCCTAGAAATCCCTTGGACACCTCTTTGTGAATATTTTATAACAACATCATGTCCTTTCTCCTCGATCAGACTTCCAAGGATTATCTCATGGTGGCATGAATAGGTAATGGGTGTGTGTTGGTGGAAGGAGGTGTGTAAGGGCGATGAGGGTAAAATAACAACGACAATCCGTTATCCCACTAAGTGGGGTAAGGGTGATGTAGGGTTAGAAAGAAAGATTTTAAGTAGAGGTAAGTTTCGGGGTGGCAGATGTTAGAAATTCTAGGATATGACTAAGGTTAGACTAGCTCTGACACTAAATAATACTGGAGTTAACCCAAACCATAATAAAAAAATAAATATTATTATTGAAAGCAAATAGACTGTTATAATTAAACTCACTTAAAAGTGGAACTACAACACTCACGACACAAACACTCACATTAGGGCGGACCCCGAGTGATGGTGTTAACTGTTAGGGGGCTTGGAGAGGTGGCGATGAGGTAAAGAAGGGGGCGGGCTGTGGATGAGGGCCTGCAATGATTATAGGCTGTTGGAACAACAAGGCCACAAGGTTCGACGATCCAAATAACAGCAGTCTGCTGTTTAGGGCTGCTGGAATGTAAAATACAAATCAGCGACAGTGGAGGGCTGGGTGGCTGATTCGGAATGAGGACTGCAAGAATTGTAGAAGGGAGGTGGCTGGGACAGCGATGGCAGCAAGCTGGAAAGCTGGAATCATAGGGAGCATGGCCTGGAATGTCAAAACTGCAGAACGAACAACGTTGATAGCTATTCCGGGCAGATGCAGCAGGGAACAAAGAGCGGGAGTAGTGTAGGGAGGATATATAAGGAGTAGGGAAGATAAACACCACATCGGGAGAGAGATACAACCGCAACACCATCCAATTCCGCGGATACAACCCTCGAAGCGGGAAAACGGACTTCGGCGGCTGTCCTGACAGAAATATGAATAGAAAACTGACTTCAAAATCCTAATATAATACATATATAGGAAATGACTAAAAATGAATGGATGATAATAAGGAAGAAAACATAAGAAAGGAAAATTTGATTATTTTGGCTCGTCTCCCGCAATTATTCGCTGCTATGAAAACTTTGAATGGTAAGCTGACACGTCACTGCATTTTGTAAATGTAAGGTTTTTGGTTTCACCAAAACTAAATATTAAGTGTTCAATTTTGGGTTGGCAATGACGGTGAATCCAAGTGTGGTGATGGAGCCATTGGACGTGGAAGTTGAAATAAAACTAAAGGTGGTACTTTTGATGCACTCAATCATAATGGTTGCAACAAGATCAAAGGTCATAACTTGGTTGAACTAAAGAGCGATGCCTANGACTATCTTTTCAATTATTGATTATCTTTCACTTTTATGAATTCATGTTTACTCTTGGCATCTTTAATTTTCTTTTTTTTTTTTAATTTTGCAGCTATCTCATTTGGGTTAAATGGACATGCTGTCCTAGCGAAAGATGCTTCAGCATCTGAGAGTGATCAGGGAGATGATTATGTAATTGGATTGCATAGAATCGAAGACAGTTCCGTGATATCCAATTCTCATACTATAAAGTGGAGAATTTTTACTAATAATGGGAGGGATCTGTTTCAAAAAGTATGTAACTTGATGTTCTATGAGCTTCTTTGTTTCTTGAATGCATTTATTTTTGATAAAAAATGGCCCTCCCCCTAGTATTTATGAGAGGCCACTCTAGTCCAGGAACCAAATAATCACGCCGTCTAACTTAAATTGAAGCTAAGAATGTTAATTATGAGATTATTTTAAGAAAATAACATGTCTTACTGAAATTTTTAGTAAATCTGATATTTTACTTATCTTATTACCTTATCTATATTAGATAATTCTGTATGCATCACGTGTCATTGAGATCTTGGAAGTTGCAGGCCAGTGTAATTTTTATTGCAATGGAGTCATTATAATTAAAAAAATATCAAATAAAATTGTTTAGTTCAAAAAATCAACTCACTTCGCAATCTGCAATCCACTTATGCTGTATGAAAATTTAATTGCTTTAAATGATGAAATAAGGTGATTAGAAAATTAGATTTTTTAAACTACTCATAAAGAAAATATATTTTCTTAACATACCCTCATATATAACAACGGTAGGTTCTTTTTTGAGTAGTTGAGATGATAAATTTATTTTGGTCCCTTTTTAAGAGTCTAGGAATCAATTGAGTTATTTATACAATCTGAAACTGAAATAGCTCCTAATAAATAGCCTGGGGAATATTTTGGTTCTTTTTTCGTTTGTTTTAATTTGGTCTCTAGTGACGAGCTTTTTAATTTTTGTCTTTTGATTGCACTTGTGTTTTTTTCTTACATTTTTTTTATTGTCTATTTCTTTAGCAAGTGATTGGGCATCATAGATTTTGATTTTTCTTACTAAAGTTGGTGGACTACAGGTGGTGGCTTATTGGGTATCTATAAATCTAAACACATCTAATATCAAGTTGATGGCCTTTTAGATTTAATTTTGTATTTATTACTTTGTCTTTATACCGCAATAGTTTGCAAATTAATTTGTTAAAATGCAGTGCAACTGCTTCATTTTCTTTCTTCCAAACCCCCTACTCTAAACCATTAGTATTTGGAGGAAGCTAAACAATGCTTATTGGTTTGACCTTATTTAAAAATTATGTTTTGTCATGTTAGACACTCACAGTAGGTTAGAAGGATTTATGTGAATAATTTTGGGAGCTCAAATCTTCTAGCTTAGTTCTAGTATGGCTTTGTATGAACTAGACTAAAAACGCTCATCTTNGTACAGGTGGTGGCTTATTGGGTATCTATAAATCTAAACACATCTAAAATCAAGTTGATGATCTTTTAGATTTAATTTTGTATTTATTACTTCGTCTTTATACCGCAATAGTTTGCAAGTTCATTTGTTAAAATGCAGTGCAACTGCTTCATTCTCTTTCTTCCAAGCCCCCTACTCTGAACCATTAGTATTTGGAGGAAGCTAAACAATGCTTATTGGTTTGACCTTATTTAAAAATTATGTTTNACCATTTGTATTTGGAGGAAGCTAAACAATGCTTATTGGTTTGACCTTATTTAAAAATTATGTTTGTCATGTTAGCCACTCACAGTAGGTTAGAAGGATTTATGTGAATAATTTTTGGGAGCTCAAATCTTCTAGCTTAGTTCTAGTATGGCTTTGTATGAACTAGACTAAAAACGCTNAAAGGATTTATGCAAATAATTTTTGGGAGCTCAAATCTTCTAGCTTAGTTCTAGTATGGCTTTGTATGAACTAGACTAAAAACGCTCATCTTCTTGTGCTAAACCTGGTCTATTTTTTGTTAGCCTTGGTTGATAGATGATGCCTTCCAACTTCTTTTCTGATTGGCCTATATATATATATCTATATAGATATTTGGACTTCGAAGTTTGTTCATTTAATATATGGGTATCTTTAAGTTCTGCTTTGCATGCAGGGTAAATTAGATGAGGCAGAAAAGTTCTTTCTGTCAGCTTTGCAGGAGGCTAAAGAAGGATTTGGACCAAGAGATGCCCATGTTGGATCATCATGCAGTAATTTGGTGTGTTGTCCCAATCTGGTTCACTTTTGTACTGTTAACTCATGCGAGTATGGTTCTGTTTTTCTGTACTTTGAAAGCAAAATGTGGAAGCTAGGCATGTGAACTTTGATATTTTAAATACACTAATCTTGCATTTTGCAATGTGAATAATTATGACGAGGATTTTACCAAAGTATGAATTTTTACTATTGCTGAATAAAATCCAACGTCCAAATAACTCCATATAATCTTCTACACGTCTTACAAAATGACCTCATTCCTGACATGATGGACTTTCCTCAGTAGAGCCACTCAATAAGGAGTCTATAAATATTAAACGTCTGAATTTCTTTTATCCGTGGTTGCCATGGCTTTGGTGTCGGTTCATTGATCTCAAGATTGTCTTGGATAATGATTATTAATTATTTTTCCTCTCATGGGCTCAGCTGGAATTATGTATATTTTTTCCTCACCAGTTGGAAGCTTGTAGTACATTTTTGTGTCCTTATCTTCTTCAGTGTCTACTGTGTCGTTACCCTTTTTTGCAACAACTTCCTACTCTTTGAAATATATCATGCCCCTGGCTTTGTAATTTGCTTTAATATGCCCAAATTTGTGACACTTGAATCACTTCATGGCTGAGATGGAGCTGGGAATGCGGATTGGTTAACTTTTTTTCTCCACTCTGAACTAGTGTCTTTTCAGGTTGGGCCAGCTTGAATGTTTTCTTAGGTGACTCTAATTGTAAGATCCTGAGATTGAACCCTGCCTGTAAGTTTTGGTGATCGCCCGGTGATGTGCTCTCTCTACTTTTTAAGTTTAGATTTGAACATCCGGTCTGTAGTGAGTTGGTAGGAATTGACAATGCATCTCTCATTTCATCTTGGACCAAGTAGTAATTTTATCTTTTCTTTCTCTTTGGTATAGGTACTTTAGATTTTGCCACCCAAATAGTACACTCTTCTTTTCCTTGCTGGAGCTAATTTCACCATTTTGTCTAGTGGGACGTTTTGACACTTAAAGACATTCAAAAATCTAAAGCTGCTCGATGACTCCATCTTGATTTATGTGTCCATCAAAATATGGTAAACCATACTTGTGACTTCTCAGATGTTTCATGTCACATCTTCGAGGTAAAGGTTCTTCATTCATAGAATCCACATGATGGAAGAGGTTCACTCCATCCCTTCGATCTAGCAAGTCACCATTGTAGCTATAGGTGACCTATTCGATTGCCTCTTCTCGAAGGTGGTAAGCATTGATTTTAGATGGCAGGTTTCTCACTCTATATTCTCCCCAAACATCCCATGGACACCTCTTTTTGGATTTCTTATAAACGATATCTTGCCTTTTCCCCTCGATCATGTTTCCAACGATTATCTTTTTGTCAGCATGGCTAGGTTTTTGGTGTGGTTAGGTCGAAGAAGACATTGTAAGGGTGATGTAGGGTGAAAGAAAAATTTTAGGTGGAGACAGGTTTGAGTGCGGTAGATACTAGAAACCCTAAGATACAAGTAGGGCTAAACTAGCTTTGATACCAAATGATATTAGAGTTAACCCAAACCACAATATAGAAAACAAATATTATTACTTAAAAGGAAATAGAGGTTACAATCAGAGACATTGAAATAATAAATAGCAACTGACTCGACACAAACGCTCAACGAGTGTGGATCCTAGGTGGTAGTGGTGGTCGGTGAGGGTTAGGAAGGTGTCACGAGGATGGTAAAGAAAGTTGGCAAGTAAAAAACAACAAAATAACGATTCTCTGGGGCCGAACAACAAGTAGAAAGTCGGAGGACGATGCGACAGGGTTGTTATGGTTGATGGCAAAAAGGTAAAAGGGTGGAAACGATGGCAGCTGCATCTAGGATGTGACTGGAAGCTAGCTGGCGGCTGGACAATCGGTGGGGAAGTTGCGAGGAAGGCTGGGAAGGTGGCAGTAGTTGATGGGAATGGCTATGTTGGCTGCTGGGAGGATGGCAGCAAGGTTGGCTGCTGGGAGGATGGCGATAGCAGCGAGGATGGAGGCTGGAACAATGATGAGGAGTGTGGAGGGCTGTTAGAAAGCCGAAGGAAGACAATCCTGGACAGGGGTAGTGAGGAAAATGACTGGACAACGAGGAAACTGTAGAAAAATATCAAAAGAATTGTTGTTGGGGCGACCTGCAGCAAGGGGGAATGCGAGGCGACAAAGCAGTAGAGATGCGGAGGGGATGGGAGAAGATAATCAAAACCTTGGGAGAGGAATATAACCAGAAAATCACCCAACTCCTTGGATACAACCCTTGAAGGGGAAGAACAGACATCGACAACTATTTTAAATAAAACACATGGAAAACCTACTTCCAAACCCTAATACAATACATATATAGGAAAGAAATATGAAGGAATGAAAGATAATAGGAAGCAAAGCGTAAGTAAAAGAAGGGGATTATTTCAGCATGTCTTCTGTGATCTATGAAGCACACACAAATATAGAGACACAGATACGACACGACACGATATGAGGACATGACATATTTGAAAAAAATTAGACATGACACGTCATGAACACATTTTTATATTTAATTAATTATTAAGATAAAAAATATATTTTTTCATTATTTTATGAATAAATTATCACAACACAAATTATGTATGAATAAAATTTAACTTCATAAATTTAATTTATATTATAAAATTTAATTTTTATAAAAATTAATTTTTAAAATTAGATATGATATGTTTTAAAAGAATTCATCCGACTTATAATCTAATGATACAAGTTGATTATAAAGAGGGAATTACTAATGCTCAGCTCGACGAATATTGAATGCAATTTCGATATTCTATTTTCACGAATGGTAGAGGGAGATTAAAAATGATGAGAGATGAGAACATTTCGACCATGAGGTATAATTAAAGTTATATGTATATTTATAATTTTCTAATGCTCCTTTCTCATTTTCTCGAAATTTTGTTAAGCTCACCTCTGATGTGGTGTTGAGGTGCTTCCCGGACATGTTCTATCCTAAAAAAATTCAAACATTTATTACGTAGTGTAGGAGAAGTGTTGAGGCATGTCAGACAAGTGTTGGTATTTGATACGCGTCTGACACGGGTACGACATGTTTTTAGAAGTGTCGGTGTTATAGAACTCGTGATATATATTTTCGCAGTACTGTAAGAGCTACAGTTCTGAGTCCACTTCTCTTTTTCCCTTAGAGGGTTGTATCTTAGGGTTCCAAGTAGTGTTTCAATTTTATATTGGTTTCCGGGTGGTGATTTTCTTCCCTACCTCGTCCCACATCTCTCTTGCTTTTCTACCATGCCTTCTTCCTTTCTGCAGCCGCCCCGACAACAGTCTTGTTGCTGTCTTTTTGCTGTTCCTCGCCGTCCAACCATCCTCTCTCTGTCGCAGCCCATAGACAGTCATCTTTTGGCTGTCTAGCAATCCTACGCGTTCACCGCCGCTACCACTGTTATTCCTGCTCGCTGTCGCTGTCCGAAATCAACCGTCCGGGCTGTTTTCTTCTATTCTAGCCACCCAACCAGTTGTTTCACCTCATTCCAGCTTGCTGCCATTGCAACAACACCTGTTTTCTTGCTGCCTAGCGCTCCAAACAACCAATTGCGGCTGTTTGGGCTCCCGCCTCTTATTTCCCTGCTGTTTTAGCCACCAATAATCGCTGCCACTCCTCACCCACAACCCGGAAACCCCTTCCATACCTTGCTGTCACCTCACTAGTTTCATTAACCGTTATCACCATCACCCGAGATCCGCCCTAACATGATTTTGTGTGTCGTGTGTTGTATTCTTGCGCTAATTTTTGTTTGGTGTAATTGCTATAAAGTTTGTTGTAGTTATTCCCCAATATTTGGTAGTTATTAGCTTTAATGATTCTGTGAATTGTTATGGTACTTGCCTTGATAGGCATCTTGAACACAAGTCTACATAATATATTGAGCGGCATTATCTAGAATTTTGGTGATGTCATAAAGTTAAAATTAGGGTTTTCGTGTTGAAAAGTCGAGTCAGAGTAGAAAACTGAAGTTTGAGATGAAATTTGGGAGAATTGAAGCAAAACTATAATAGCTGTAATGATATGGTAAATGTAAAATTAGGGTTTTCAATTGATGTATGAAGTGAGTCCCTCTTGTGGAAATTTACAATCTGATGTTGATGAAAACTGAGTTTTAGTGGACTTGCCAATTTACCAAGAAGAAACCATACAGGAGATTGTAAACTTTAGTATTCTATGTACTCGGAGTTATACTTTTACAATCTGATTCTTAAGTTCGTTGTTTCGAGCTTTTAGTTTTTTGATGGATACATAATGTCTCATTGATCCAATATCATTTGTCATATTTTTCTGGCTACAGTTGTGATATGATCCGACGCTTTTCCATTGAAATTAGGGCAAACACAAATTTTATTGTAATAATTCAAACTCAACAAGAACACAAAGATAAACACCTACAATTTATGAGGTAGGCAGTCTCTCTCAATTCCTGCAATTCGAGAGGTAGGAAATGTCTTCCAAACCCTAAACCTAAGACACACAACTCAGTCTCATTTATAAATCTAACCTTAGACATAACAATCTCATTTATACCCAACAATAATAATAGACTAAATTGTCCTTAGGCATACAAAAGACAAATTTGCATTAAGGACAGGCTCCCAAGTAACAATACTCCCCCTAAAAGATTCCATATCCACAAGATGGGAAAAAATTAGTGTTCCTCTTCCTCCCGCAGAGCTATCTCTATTTCTTCATTCATTGCTTCCTCGTCTTGCACTATGAGAACTTGCAATCTTTGATTTTTGCAATAATATCCTGGGGTAAACTTCTCATCACACCTAAAACATAACCCTTTGGCTCGCTTCTCTTGAATCTCCGTCTTCGTGAGACGCTTGAGTAATGCTCCCGGTCGTGGTCCATTATTTGTGTCCCGTGCAACCTCCCTCTGGACTTCTATTGTCTGAATTTTTGGCATCATTGTGGTTGCAACAGTTTCGTACGACGCTCCATTTGTGCTGTTCCTATTGGCTTTCTTTGTCTGGTTCTTGTCTTCCACCATGTGGGCTAGCTCCATCATCTCCTCAATCCTCGCGGACTTAATAGTTGGAGTGGTGCCCGTAAGTCGGGCTTTAAGCCCTTCATGAAATTCCCCTCCAATTATGCTTCAGAAATCGCCCACAGTCGTCCTGACAATAGTTCAAATCTCTTCTTATATTCCATGATCGTCCCCTCCTGAGTGAAGATATAGAATTGCTCGTGTAGGTTTCCTTCCCGAATGACTCGGATGCATTTTAACAAACAATTCTTAAATTCATTCCATGAACGAATTGGGTATCTAGCCTTCCTCTACGAACGAATGATTTAACAAACAACCTAAGACTCACAACTCAATCTCGTGCATAAACCTAACCCTAGATATTAATAATAATAATAAAAAGCTAAATTTCCTTTTTGCGTACAAAAGATAAATTTGCCCTTAGGCTAGGCTCCCTCATAACAGGTTGATCCTGTTGTGATAGGTGCTTTATTGTTGATTGCTCTGCACGGAAGCACCCATTTACTTACTGTGACAGATCAGCAATTTTTGTTCAGCATTGTTTAGGCCATTTATTCAACGCATCCCTGCAATTTTGGAATTAAAGGAGTTAATTAGATGATGCTCTAAATCAGCCGTCTTAAAAGGATTTTGAGATAAAGCTACATTGTTTAAAATCGTAAATAGTTGTAAGAAATGATTTGATCCTCCCATTTCTCATATTGAGAGAACTGTGTCAGAGTTCTGACTTGTTAGATGTAAATCATCCATCTGGTGCAATAAGTTGTGGAATATTGGGAGACAGTTTCTTCCTAAAAGCAAATATTATTTTCAAGCGAGGCACCTTGATTTTGATTGATTGCATCTTGACTAGTTTGTAGGCAAGCTACATATTATGGTAAAAGATTTAAATAAACATGAACAATAGTTCGGATACATTACATTTAAGGAGAAAGGAAGTACTAGTACTGTTTTTTTTCTTTTTGAAGATGTCTATTTTTTAAGTTTCTCTAATTTCATTTTCTAATTGCTGACATAGACATCCCTATTTATTTGGCTATAGCGAACCTTTTTTTTTNGTCAAAACTTGATTGACAATCTCAGGGAATTCCAACATTGGCATCCATAGAGTGGAGATTCCTTTTAAAGTTATGATTTAGCTTTTTTGGCTTGAATAATTGTTGACATAATTTTCTAGAACCGAAAAAATGGAGTAACTGAAACACAACCGAAAAGTTCATTTGAATAAAGCATAGATTTGGAGACAATTTTTTGGATTGCAAAATACATTAGTATTTGTCCCAGAACCTTTAAGAATTAAGGATTTCATTTGATATTCGGTGAACAAATGGTCGAGACAATACGGTTTGGCAAGATGACCAGCAATACCAAAAAAGCCTTGATCATAATCTTTCTGAGCATTCAAAGGTATAATTAAAAATTTGTAATAACATTTTAGGGGTTTATATTTTGTTTGAATTTTTCATGTTTATACTCAAAATGAGCTTGTCAATGAGATGAATCCAATGAGGTCGAGATTGCATAATTTTGAGTTTCTTATGGTATAAAATGTCCAAAAAAAAATGCATGATCATGCGGGATTTATTCTAACCATCTGATGATCTTTGCAAAAAATGGCGAAGGTTCCCTTGCATCCTAGCCATTGTTCTAGCAACCTCCCCACTGCACTCCACAACCACCAACAGTCTTCCTTCCACCGACCAACACTCTCCTTCCCCATTTGTGTCCCAATCACGACCAACTCCCAACCTCCTTCACTACCCTTTGTTATGCTTTAGTTGAGTTTGTTTGTTTGTTTTTTTTTCCTTTCTTGGGTGATGGCTGTAATCGTCTATTGCTTCTTCGGTAATAGTATTTGCTTACTATTGTTGTATGGGTTGACTTTGGTATCAAGATGTTTTGAGTTTTTTTATAAACAAGTTGAACTGTTATTTAAAAAAAACTATAAAAATATATAAAAATTATACCAACCAAACATATTTTCAAAAAAATAAAATAATAAAAACAAAAACAGAAAAAAAAAGTCATGCCAAATGGGCCCCTAATTTATATAATTTGCTTTGTGTAAATGGCTGTACAAAGCATCAGAAGATGCTCATGACCTCTACCACGTCGCGGACATGGAAAATTTGAAATAAAAGATAAAATTGATTCTTAAGTTCTCCAATTGTTTCATTGCATGCATCTGTTGATTTCATCAACTATCCATTTATTATTACATGTCTGTTCTATCCACTGACGAGTTCTATCTTTTGGCAGAGGGCATTGAAGGTACTATGGAGGATTTCTGCAAATTCTCTACGTCTTATTTCCTATTATGGTGGTTGTTTTGCCTTTTTCATATTCAACTGCATCAACAAGTTTTTCTTGTGATTTAAAAACATTTTTGATCGTCTTATTTGAGCTTCTGGTCAAACATTTTTGTATAATTTATGCAGATAAAGGGACGTGTGCTAGGATATGGTCACCCTGATTATTCTAGCACAATGCATCATCTTTCATTGGTAATTTTGCAGCACTCTACATTTCAAATTCTTCGAGTTTACTATGGAATTTTTTTACTGATACCTTCTGTTATTTTCATTTTTATCAGAATTGATTGTGCTTATATTTGTTCATAGTGTAAAATGATTAGTATAGATCTTAGTGCGAGCAAGATGTACATTTTGTATAATTAGAATAGAGTAAAAGACCAAAATAGTCCTCCTACTGCCCAATTTAATCCCAGAGTTTTAGAATGTTCTTATTTAGTCTCAGATTATTAAAAATTACTCTAAATTGATCATAAATCTTACTTTACGCTAAATTTAATGACAGGCTGCATGAATGAATGGTATTTTTATCTTTTATGTAATTATTCAAAATTTATGTGGTTTGTATATAAAGTTCTTTTTTATTTATTACTAAAAAATTATAATTTTTAATCTAAATAATTAATCTTTTCACAATAATCAACACATTCTTTCAAAATGAAGTATATTTAAATAATCAATAATTATGCCATAAGAGCTCACTCAATCTGAAATTATATGAATTAATAAATCTCAATTGAATTTTCGATTTTAATACTATGTATTAGAGAATATGTTCTAAAATTATTAAAGTTAACTAGAAAATCAAATGAATAGATTTATTTTGCATTTAACATATTATGCATGTGAATGATAAAATTATGTAATTGACGACAAACCACTTATATTTTTACACAACTATTTTTCTTTATTTTTTTTTTAAAAGGAAAATTATACGTCTCCCTACGTGTTAATCATCAAAAGATTGGTACAAAAGTTTGTTGGAAGAGGATCTCCAACTAGTAAACCAAAATAACTACAAAACACACTCAAAATGGGGATCCTCAACCACATACAACTCTGCCCAAAGCAAAAGAAAAGAAGTATACCAATAACAAAACGTATACCCGAACATGTATAAGTATACCAAACCCAAAAACTATACTCCTAAAAATGAAAAGAAGCCACATAATAAATCAGAGTGCAGCAGGTGTAAGAAACCGAGGGGAAGATCCATCCTTAGTATTTAAATCATGTTGCATCGAGAAGAGCCTACAGTTTGAAACAAGAGCATTTATCCGAAGAGTGGTATGCCAACAATGGACTTCCTGTCATATCCAAATCCTGCAGAAGTAGAACTTGCAGGTAGCAGAAGAAACAATCCCCCTTCTCATGCAAAAGAAACAAAACAGCAGTGAGAGCACCGAGCAATAAAAACCAAAATCCAAACCATTCCAACCATTATATAGACTTCCCAAATCCTGCAGAAAAAGATCTTGCAGGCAGCAGATGAAACCCTCCTCTTATCACACAAAAGAGACCACTCAAGTAAAAATTTTATGAGACATATTGTAAGGCATAGCAACCATAAGAAGAAAGCAAATTTGGGCATAACTTCTTAACAGAAAAGGCATAGCAATGTAAGGCATCCCATAATGCCCATAAAAAGAAAAATACCCAGCCAGGAATCCATATTCCGATTCACCAAATGTCAAGGAAGATCTCATGATAAGAAATAAACCACCCACAGAGAAACCACAAAAACGACACTTAAAATCATTGCAGGAAAAATCTAAGCTCTAATGAAAGGAGTCTCCAGCAAATCACCTTGGATAAGAGTGTAAAGAAAAGGAGGTATATCACCAATGTTACTGCCTTCAAGCCCTTTTTTAGTTAACCAATCCGCAGGAGCGTTTCCTTTCCTAAGAATGAAACTATACTGTATAGTAAGAGGATTCATTTCTATAAAAGCCAGTATACACTTCAGTAAAGTAATGATGTACCACAAAGGTTTCATCCTCCCAGTTAAGATATTAAAAAGCCTTTCATCTTAAGAATATCATCAAGTGACAAAATATTATGAAAAAATCTGCATGAAAAGAAAGAGATGGAAGGTGAAATATATTGATGCCATATATATGAACCCCATTTTCAGTGTGAAAAATTATGTATATGAGAATCGAGTATTTTAATAATAGAAGTTCTGGAGGTAAATTTCCACATAGAAACATCCCTATTTTGCACGTTTATAGGAATTGTAGCAATAGAAGAGTCTGCTTCACCAACTAAAGAGTCAAGCTTAGTGAGATTCTAGCAGCCATTCATCTAGCAATCAAAGATAAGTAAGTGTCAGATATTGATTGAGATAAAGTTGTAAAATTTGATGTTCCCCAATGATCATGCCAAAAAGAAATATTTCCACCACCCACATCCCAATAAATGAAATGAGAAACCACATTTCTAGCAAGTATGATAGCTTTCCAGGTTTGAAAATCTTTCAGCTTTCATGTAACCATGGAAGGTTATATAAAAATGCAATATTTGTGATACATAAATTGAGCTCATAGAGAATCTCTAGCTCTAAATTTAAACCAGAGCTTGCACATGTTTATATAAATGATTTGTTGCAAAGTTTTAAAACCAAGTCCCCCAGAAGAGACATGTTTGCTAATCTTCTTTCAATTAGCCCAAATTTTACTAGACCGAGTACCACTTAAACAAATTTGTTAAAAAACACTTCAACATTTTTTTGGGTATTCTTTTTCGTTTTAAGAACTTGCATAACATATAAAGGTAGACTACACAACACATTTTTCAACAAGGTAAGCCTGCCACCATTGGACAAGAAAGTTTTTCTCCAATAATTTAATTCAGATTTAATTGTTTCCACCACCTCATCCATTTGAATTTGCTTCCTCCTCTCTCTAAGAATGTAAACATCAAAGATATTTAATGAGAAGTTTTGCAAGTTTGCATCCAGTGAAAATGGAAATCCAACTTTCAACATTTTGATGAACGTTTTTCCTAAAATATATAGAACATTCAGGCAAATTAAAGAATAAATCAGAGGTTTTATGAAAATTAGTAAAAAGATGCATAATATATTTTATAGTATATTTATTGGCATTAGAGAACAAAATAACATGATCAGCTTATGCAAGGTGGCTAACCAGTGTTCTGGATTTTTGAGAATATTTGATGTGAGGATGTTGTATATACAGATTATTAACAATCCTAAATAGATAGTCAAATGCAATTATGAAGAAGGTAGGAGAAAGAGGGTCTCTCTGTTTAATGCTTTTGTAAGAAGAAAGGAAACCATGAGCTTTATCATGAACAAACACACTATAATGATTATTTGCTAACCATCTTTTAATAAATATGTAAAAATCTTGATGAAAGCCTTTAGTCTGCAAAATATTGAGAATGAAATCCCAGCTAATAGTATCGAAGGCCTTTTTAATATCAAATTTAAAAATCATGTTACCCGCTCTGCATTTTTTATCCAAGTTTTTAATCATTTCCTATGTCAGTAAGATGTTATAAGTAATCTCTTTGTCTTTAATGAAAACAGATTGCTGTGGAGAGATGATTTTAGAGAGATGTGGCTGCAGCCTATTCACAATCAACTTACTCAACACTTTATATATAACCGTGTTAAGAGAAATAGGACGAAAATTATCCCAAGAAATCTTGTTATTACCTTTGGGGATAAGCACAATCAAGGCAGAAATGAAATACTTACCTTGATTTTCCTAAAAAAAAAAAATTGAATAACACATATGACCTATTTTTTGATGATATCCCAACAGTGAATATAGAAAGATGAGGAGAACCCATCAGGATCCGGTGATTTGTCAGGACATATGGATTTAAAGGCAGAGAAAGTTTCATTTTCATCAGGAGCTTGAGTTAATGAAAGAGTGTTGATGTAGCTGGTTTCATTAGCAAAAAACATTAGAATCAACATGGATAACTCGTAAAGTAGACTGATAAAGCTCAGTAAAATAAGTCACAGCATTTTCACAAATATCCTTTATGTTCGTTAAAATGTGTCCATTAACATTTTTAATCTTCATAATACTATTGATATTCCTTCTATGCTTTAGAGTAACATGAAAATAATTTGTGTTTCTATCACCAGCAATAAACGATATATCATTAACTTTCTGTTGGAGGAGTTTTTCTTTTAAAGTGATTGCATCCAATAAAGAAAAATGAGTTTGGGTCACAGTTTCCACCAAAGCAGGTGAGCCAATAACATGAGCCTAACTGATCTACCGTATGCTGAGCCTCCAACACTTTATTCTGCACATTCCCAAAAACCTGATGATTCCATTTTTTGAAATGAACAACTAGTTTTTTATGCATTTGTAATAAGATAAACCAGGGTGTCCCAACACCATCAAATTTCAAAGCTTGTTGCACAATACTCAGAAACCTATCATTAGTAGTCCATATATTAAAAAATTTAAATATGGAAATAGAAGATTTGACATTAAAAGCTAAAGTAAGTAGGATGATATTATGATTACAAAATGCATAGCTTAGATGTTAAACCCGAATGATTGGATAATGGTTTAAGAAAACAGAGTTTCCCAAGTACGATTTAGCTTTTGAAAAAGAAAGTCTCTCCTCCAAGTATAGGGTGACACAGAATTTCGCAAGTTAAAAAGTTTAGCTCCTGCAATTGAGTTAAAAAAACGATTTATGAGGGTATTATGACATCTACTACCCTCTTTCTTCTCAGATGACTTCATAACGCCATGTTAAAGTCTCACCCACAAACTAATATTTATTAATACAATCATTCATAAGCTCTAATTTCTGCCACAACAAAAATTTATCTTGCAAAAGAGAGCTGACATAGACAAAAGTGCCTCACCCATGAAAATCTTCATCTTAAAATGTGTTAAGATAAGTTGCTCCTCATCTTCAATAATAGATAATGTAACAGAGTGTTTCTAAAATATTCAAATTTTATTATTCTTGTTGCAAAAAGACTGATAACTTTTGAATTTCTTCAATATCGTGTTTTTGTTAACATGCATAAGAGACTCTAAAATAGTAAAAATGAAGATTTTTTGGACCCTATAGAGATGTTTGAGTCTATTAAGGGAGGAAGGGTCCGCCACTCCCCTAATATTCCAAATCATGATATTAAACATGATGTCTTAAGCCAACCCTCTTAGAAGATATAAAAGGGTTGCCTAATTGCTTTCCATCAGAATAGTGGACACCTTCTTGTATAATGATACTTGCATTAAAATTAGAAAGTTCATTGTTTCTTTTAGCCTTCTTTCTAGCATGTTTTTAAACTTGCCATTCGTTCTCTAATACATTAGTAGCAAGTTGTAGTGTGGTACTACTGGCTTCTATGGAGGTGTATGGATGAGAAAATCTTTCATCTGGCTGCCCCTGATTTTCCAAACTGTTATCAATGTGTGGAGTGATATTGCTATGAGCACGAGAAACATAAATTTCAACAAACATAGTAAGAAGATCAGTTTCAATAACATCAATATTTTCTTCAGGCAATGTTTGCTGAGTATGTGCATCAATAGTAGTGGTAGAAGTTGAATTTTCTTTAAATAAATCACCATTTTGCATGGGAGAGTTATACTCATTATCTGTCTCAACATTAGTAAATGTGCCTTGGTGAATAGCATGATTGTGGTTTTCAGGAAGAGTAGGAGGTTGAATTCCAGTGGTTGCTATAAGATGTGGATTTAATCTATAACAGCGGGATGTTGGATGCCCAAACATAGAACAATGCATACAATATGAGGAGTGACGTTCAATTTCCACATGTTGCCAATAACCTTGATATTGAGAGTCAATCCAAATTTCATTAACAAAAGGTTGGGTAATGTCCCTTTCAATTAGGACAGGAGCTTCAGAAAGTCTAGTAATAACAAAAGTGACCATGTCCATTTTTAAAGGTTTGCCATAAGCAACATCCAATCTCATGATTGAAAAGATATAGTTTGAGACCTGAGAACCGAATCTAAACAATTATAACCGACAATTCTGTTTTAGGATCGAAATTAACAGACCATTTCAAAAATTTCATAACACGATTATCAATTCTCCAAAATCTCTTAGCAAAAAGCCAGGTATAATCCTCATCGTTCGCAAGTTGAATCAAAATATGCCTACCATCCAAAATCCCAACTTTCTACTAGCCTTTTAGCTTTAGCATTTCAATTTCCCTTCGAATTAAATCAACCTTAGGATGCTCATACATAAATTTATCAACCAAAGCTAATCGGCAGGAAGAAGCAAGTATCGAAGACTCAACCTCAGAGATATACATAGCAAACTTTTCATTTTTTTCCCAAGTCTTTTAATGAAGGAATAATCCCCTTCAACATTTAGAGTATCATGAAAGCCTTGCGGGAATAGGCAGGAGGTGGGAGTGCTGGATGACCCTCCACCCCTATCTAAAACCGCATCAACAAAAGTCGAGTAGCGGTAGGAATTCCAAAAATCGAAAGAAAACACAGAAAAATCGAGCAAAAGGACCTCACCAGCCATTGCACGTTGTTGACCTCATTTTTGTGAGGTCTTCTCTTCTCCTCCTTAGAGCCTAGGATCTAGTTCTAGGAGTTCTTATTGACCGTCTTAGAAAACTAGAGCTGAGACTCACCATTTTAGAAAATTCTAGCCAATTCCTATTTTCCTTTGATGTCTAGCATCTTTGGCACAAGACCATCGTCTCATGAACGAGCGATTATGGGCTATTTTGCGAAGATTCAAGGGAAATGTTCCAAATAGGACTTCAAGCCTTAGGAAAACATCGTCACGACATTTTCGTCATATACACACATCAAATACACAAAGTTCACGAAATTACACGAAATCGGACTTCAATTAAGCCCAAAGGACGGGTGAAAATGCGAACTTCTCCTGATGACCCCCGACGATAAAATGGACCGCGCCAACGCGTCCGGGATACCAATTTTGGTAGGAAAGGACACCCATACTGCCATACTTTCGACACAAGAAAATTAGCACGCAAATCGATGAATTCGTCAGAACGACCTACGACGACAAATCGGACTGCGCCGGAACGTCCGAAATGTCGAAATTACCTAAAAGGCACATCCAATTTGCAATGATTTTACACGAATTAAAATGTGCAAATCAAATTTTTACCTTAAAAATTAAATATTTTCATACTTATATATATATGTATATAACCTAATCTCTATTCACCTAACCCATGCGCGACTTTCCTCTGCTTCGACCGAGAGCCGCTCGGGCGGAGCCCTAGTTTCCGCACGTTTCTCCTCTCCCGCGATCAGCGGCACCCCGAGACCGAGGCAATGGCCGCCACGACCACCTCCTCTGATGCATCTCTTCCCTCACACGCGGCATTGCTCTGCCATTCACGCACGCGGCTCGTCTCCTCGAGCTCTGCTCGACCGAGCGGTCCCCCAACTGCGATGTTCCACCTGGCTGGCTCTTCCTCTTCCCTAGGCCGCATTTCCTCCGCTCTAAATTCATTTCTTCTCTTCCTTTACCTGATTCGACTACCAGGGAGGTTGGTAGGTGGCTTCTCCTTTCTCCTTTCTTTGCTATAGAACCCCAGTTGGGGGAAGGTTGAGGGTTGGCCGAAATTTTTGAGAGTTGGGAGGTGCTGTCAAAATTTCTTCTAATTTCATTCTTACATTTTCTTCTCATCCTCTATGACTTGGGGGTTGTTGAAAAATTTTGAAAGGGAAAGGGAGAGTTCTTGAAGAAAGAAAGCTTGAATTTTTTTTCTGCTGTTATTAAAAATATTCTCTCTGTTTTGCGGTTCAAAAACATTCGCAGGGTGCCATTCTCTGAGGCTTTTAGGAAGAAGAGTGTTGCCGGATCTCCATTTGAACCACTTTGGTTGCCTCGGATCGCTGCCNATAGATTATGTGGGAGGGCCCAAACATGACACAATGCTCACATGATAACCACCACATTTAATGATTTCAAAAAGAGAAAATACAGAAAAATACATGAGATACCTAAAGAAAAAAATCAGAAAGTGCCAAAATATTGAGTATGAGGTAGCTAGAGAGCGACCCAATTTTGCCTTGCCTCTGCCTCTAGTTCTAGGAAAGGAGCCAGCTAATAAATTAGTAAGATGAGTGCCATTGCTAGTAGTAATCAATGTATCATCCAATAAATTTTCGAGCTCGAGTCGGCCTCCATTCTTCTTCCTCCTCGAATAGACCTGCCATTCATCATTCGAAGATTGACTCACCTGATCAATGGATTGGTCTAAAGTGTGCCAGACATGTGTAGGTTGTTGAAACATTAGAAGCAAAAACTTGTTGTACCAGCTAATCTTTTATCGGATCGAAGGAGTACTCTCGTGATTCTTGACATATAAATGAGTCTTCTTCAATAACAGTTAGTGGTGTAATCACATTTCGATCTTTACTTGTAGAATGGTGTTTTTCATCTGGAACTGCGTTGTTGGAAAGAGGATCGGGTTGCACATTCTCAGCAGGGATGGTAGGTGGTCGATCTTTAGCGATATTCGACCGTAGATGAGGATGCAAGCGATAGCAAATGGTAACTGTGGTCAAACATACTACAATGAGAGCAATAAGGAGAGAGTGGTTCTATTTCAACTATTTGCTAATGCCCGTCGTGAGTGGTGCCAATTCATACCTCGTCCGGAGTTGGTTGAGTGATATATCTCTCAACTAACACACAAGCCAAAGAGGATCTGGTGACAGTAAGCGTAGGACGATCAACCTCGAGAGGCTTACCGTAAGCAGTTGCTAAATTGTAGAGTATTTCAAAGTTGAACAGATGTAATATTAACCCAGAAAATTTTATTCAAACAGTAATGATAAGGGACCACGCTTTTGGATCAAATTCGATATTCTACTTCATAATTTTCATAAAATGGTTGTAGATCTTGATAACTTTTCGAGAAAAAATGCGTGTAATTGATATTATGAGACAACTGAATAAGTATATGTCGATCGTCAAGTAAGCCAATATTCCAACTGCCCGATGACTTCATAGCATCAAATTCTTTTCGAATGACCTCCAGTTTTGGGTGACCATAAAATAATTTTGCCACTAGAGTAAAACGCCAAGAGGACGTGAGAGTGCTGGTTTCAACCTCAGTGAGAATAAGAGTAGACTTCCCATTTTTTTCGAAGCTTTTTTAATGAAAGTGTGATCACCACCACCTTCAATAGCGTCGTGGAAAGATTGAGGAACATTGCAGGACTTGCCAATATGAAAACCAGACTCTGAACCTGAAAGAGGAGCACAAGTAAGAATAGGAAAGTCGTCGGCAAGTGCATTGGCATAAGAACGCATTGTTGAGGCCATCTCCAGAACGGCTAGGCGAGCCGCTAGAAAAAA
>JXCR01026603.1:25185-42961 GCA_002079205.1 Phalaenopsis hybrid cultivar
TATATATATATATATATATATATATATTAAAAAAAGCTCGAGGGAAAATATATTAAAGAGAAAATGGTGCAGATAGGCTGTATGAGTGAGGCAAAAATAGACACCCAACCCACATGATACAACACAAAAAGAAAAGTAAAGACCCAAAAGTAGATGGTACATATATGATCAATCGGGACGACCCAATTTAGTTGTGCTTCTGCCTCTAGTTCTCGGAAGGAAACCAACTAACAGATTGGCTAGGTGTGCACCATTACCCGAAGTAACCAAAGTATGATCCAATAGATTCATTATTTCAATTAGATCTCCATTCTTTTTCTTCCTCCTGGAAATGTAGACCTGTCATTTCTCATCCGAGGATTGTTGCTCATTCGGATGAGGCAGTAGTGCTGCAGTAGAAAGATTGTCAACAGTGTACCCACAATAGAGGTTCAAGTGTGTGTGAGGTATGAGTTGTCGCCTCTACTCCAGATACTTCCTAAAGATGGGGAGCTGCAAGGTTCTCTTGATTATCAGTCCGTGTGGTAGGGGTCCTTCAGTACTGTTTTCGATAGGGTTTTGCTCTGCAGGGACATCTAGCTTCTCATCAATCGTAGAAACAGTTTTTTTAGGGGGAGGGTCCATAGGGGCAATTAAATTAGACATCAAATCCTGTTCTGTGATAGTTTTCTCTTCAGGTGAAACATATATGTCCAGAGCAGTGAAGTTAGATCTATCTTTATTCAATTGATCTTTAGATTTCAAATTAGGATGAAACTTATGACATTTATCAAGGATATGCTCAAATATTTTACAATGGGAACAATAAAGAGGTCAGTGCTCAATGACGATTTGCTGATAATATCCATTATGAGTAGTGCCCAACCAGACTTCAGTAACATCAGATAAAGTAATATCTCTTTTCACAAAATTTATGGCCACAGAAGGTCTGGTTAGGTTGAAAGTAGGTAGATCTAGCTTCATTGTGTCCCCAAGTATGACCCCAATAAAGTAAAGAACCTGATGATGAAAAAATGCAGCTTGAGATCAGATAGACTAAACTATACCGATGTAGTAAGAGGTTCATAATTGCGGTCAAAAGCAGGAGACCACTTGAGTAGCTTCATTGATTTACCAGCAATGTTATGATAATTTTTTGAGAAAGTCCGAGTGTACTTATCAGCCATGGTTACTTGAATCAGTACATGTCTCCCATCCATAAGCTCCACTTTCCACTTTCTTGCTAATTTGAGATCATCAAAATTTTTTTTGATAATTTCCATAGGTGGGTGCTTCCACAGAAATTTTTCAATAAGAGCAAACTTGAATTTCTCAGTCAGGGTTGAAATTTTCAACGCAGAGAAAAAAAGTGCTGCTTTTTCACTTTTCTGCTTGCATTCTTAATAAAGGGGTAGTCACCTGTACCATCATGATACTCCTTATAACTTGAGGGGAAGACAACCACCGTTTCCACCTGAGGATTACCCATCACGTGGGCAAAGGAGACTTTGTCGGGTTCAACCGAAGAAGAAGGAAGCTCAATCACAACAAGGAGAAGCCCTGCCAAGTCAGGCAGAGGGCAAATGACATGCCGAAGGCGTCGGGGCGAAGCAGCAGATATTGAAGCCGCGAAACAGACGAGTTCCAGAAGACAGGAAAAGCCGCACAGAAGACACAAACCGCAGAAAAGGTTGCCTCGACGAAGCTCAGCGAAGATGACGCCGAAGCCTTTCGTCGTTGGGAAGGACGAAACAATGTCCGTAGGAGGAGACGACATGCGCAAAATCTGAAGGAGAGAAGCCCTTCGTTGTTGAGTACGAGAAATCCTTCATCGTCGAGGAAGACAGAAAGATCGGAAGCCGAAGGATTCAAATCAGGGAATCCCCATCGGGGGAAACCACCGACGACACACACACACACACACACACACACACACATAATATATATAACCATAAGGCAGTGCATTCAAATGATGATCCGACACAATTTTTTATTTGAAAAAAAGTGATGACTATTGAGAAGAGGTTTATTAATGTAAATTAAAAATTATAATTTTTCAACAACAAATTGAAAAGAGATTGATATACAAACCGCATAAATTTTTATTAATGTCATAAAAGACGAAAATTACCCTTCAATTAATGCTAACCACCATTAACTTTAACGGAAAATAAGATTTATGACTAATTTGGAGCAACATTTAATAGTTTGGGATTAAATTTGAGCATTCTAAAATTTTAGTTTTAAATGGGACACTTTTCAATTGTCGGAAGATTATTTTGGGATTTTACTCAATTAGAATAGAAAGCACAAGAAAGACAAATTAGCATGCACTATGTGCGCCAGCTTATAGGGCACAATATTTGTTATTTTGTTTATTTTGAATTAGTCTTTCTAAAATATTATCAAACAAACACATATATATTTCAAATCTTCTAATATTCGTGAAATAATATAAATACGGAAGTGTGTATAAACGATCATCGAATAAGTTATAGAGCTTCTAATTAACATTCAAATATAAAATCATACTTACCAAAAGACCTTTATCTACATTAGATAGCACCGTCTTATGTAAATATACTTAAAACCATACAATAAAAATCAATATAATGTAGGTCACTTGATTAATGATTCATCTACTCCATTTTCCTTTATGAAAATCAACATTATAAAATTTAGTGAGTTTCATGCTATATTAGAAAAACAATATTAAAAAGATTTAATTATACAAGAAACAAATAACATGCCTGCCATTCAATAACTAATGTGGGTGTTTTTATTTATAATCATTAATGAATAAGCATGCATAAATGCTTAAATAATAAAATGAACATGATTATAAGCATCTAATACGAAAGTTAAAATAAAATAAAGCTATCATTAAAAAGTCTTCTATTTAGTTATGCTGGTCAATATCATATATGCACTTCACTTTTTGTCTTATTTATAGCACTCATCTTAAAAATCTTATATGATNATACAGATAGATTATATGGGAGAGCCCAAACATGACACCTTTCTCACATGATAACCACCACATTTAATGGTTTTAAAAAGAGAAAATACAGAGAAATACATGAGATACCTAAAGAAAAAAACCAGAAAGTGCCAAAATATTGAGTATCAGGTAGCCAGAGAGCGACCCAATTTTGCCTTGCCTCTGTCTCTAGTTATAGGGAAGGAGTCAGCTAATAAATTAGTAAGATATGTGCCATTGCCAGTGGTAACAAATGTATCATCCAATAAATTTCCGAGCTCAAGTCGGTCTCCATTCTTCTTCCTCCTCGAATAGATCTGCCATTCATCATCCGAAGATTGACTCACCTGATCAGTGGATTGGTCTAAAGTGTGTCAGACATGTGTAGGTTGTTGAACATTAAAAGCAAAAACTTGTTGTACAAACTGATCTTTTATCGAATCGAAGGAGTGCTCTCGTGATTCTTGACATGTAAATGGGTCTTCTTCAATAACAGTTAGTGGTATAATCACATTTGGATCTTTACTTGTAGAATTGTGTTTTTCATATGGAACTGCATTTTTGGAAAGAGGATCGAGTTGCACATTCTCAGCAGGGATGGTATGTGGTCGATCTTTAGCGATATTCTACCTTAGATTAGGATGCAAACGATAACAAATGGCAACTGTGGCCAAACATACTACAATGAGAGCAATAAGGAGGGTGTGGTTCTATTTCAACTATTTGCCAATGCCTGTCGTGAGTGGTGCCAATTCATATTTCATCCGGAGCTGCTTGAGTGATATATCTCTCAACAACGCGCAAGCCAAAGAGGATGGTCTGATGACACAAAGCGTAGGACTATCAATCTCGAGATGCTTACCGTAAGCAGTTGCTAAAGTGTAGAGTATTTCCAAGCTGAACAGATGTAATATTAACCCAAAAAATTTTATCCAAACAGGAATGATAAGGAACTCCGCTTTTGGATCAAATTCGACAGTCTACTTTAGAATTTTTATAAAACGATTGTAGATCTTGATAATTTTTCAAAAAAAAATGCGAGTGTAATTGGTATTGTGAGACAATTGAATATATGTCGACCGTCAAGTAAGCCAATATTCCAACTGTCCAATGACTTCATAGCATCAAATTCTTTTCGAATAACCTCCAGTTTTGGGTGACTATAAAAGAATTTAGAGCAAAACGCCAAGAGGACGTGAGAGTGCTGGTTTCAACCTCAGTGAGAATAAGAGCAGACTTCACATTTTTTTTATGAAGTATTTTAACGAAAGTGTGATCACCACCACCTTCAATAACTTCGTGAAAAGATTGAGGAACATTGCAGGACTTGCCAATATGAAAAACAGACTCTGAACCTGAAAGAGGAGCACAAATAGGAATAGAAAAATCGCCGGCAAGTGCATTGGCATAGGAACGCATTGCTGAGGCCATCTCCATAACGGATAGGCGAGCCGCTAGAAAAAAGCGAGTAGACTTCGGGGGGAATCTTCTGTAGGGCAAGGTGACAGCGTCGTCGTTGAGTGTGGGAGAAGACGACGCGAGCCGTGATAGCCAAGGAGGAAGCGTCGTTGATTGGGTGACGCTGCAGAAGACTCGCAGAACACGATCTCGTAGAGACACTCACGACGCCGCTGAAGGCGATCCTTTACCGGTCGCACGAACGCACTCCCACAGAAGTTGAGTCGCGATGATGTTGGCATGCCATACTGACGAAAATGAAAGAAGATCGAGCGCGAACAGTGAGCAAAACCAGCGTTTGCCATAATGGCAAAACCCTAGCAAAGCAATATTGAGGAGGACGATGCCATTTGTGTGTGTGTGTGTACGGGCGCGCGTGTATATATATATATATATANATTATAAACACCTAATACGAAAGTTAAAATAAAATAAAGCTATCATTAACAAGTCTTCTATTTAGTTACGCTGGTCAATATCATATATGCACTTCACTTTTTGTCTTATTTATAGCACTCATCTTAAAAATCTTATATGATTTTTGCATAGCTTTTAAAATCTTTCTTTAATTAGATTATCGTCTAGCCCATTAGTCCATAATAACAATGATAAATGTCGTTCAGTCCAACATTACACTTATTAGTGGTCCTTTGATACAAGTTGGACTATCCCAACCTTAATTATTAAGATTCAAGAATTCATTTAATTTTTTTTTTAATTAAGGCTTATCTCGTCAAAACTTTTGCCTTCTACGTTATAATTGTCTCTCTATTACAACATAACTTATCNTTTAAAATTAAGGCTTATCTCGTCAAAACTTTTGCCTTCTACGTTATAATTGTCTCTCTATTACAACATAACTTATCATTTTTCTGATTATTTTTATTACAATTATTTTTCCAAGGAAATAGGAGAAAATCAGAAAAAAATAAAAACTATCGTGTGGGCAGTGTCGTTTGACACCTGCTATCTCGGAATTTTCTGCGATCCCACTGAATCATTCTTTCACAGGAAAATTCCGTATCTTGCAGAATTTTTGTATCCTGCAGGAAGCTTCCACATCAATAAAGCTACTTCATGCTTTCTTACCCTTCTACCTATTGTTTCCCTTCTTTTAGGGCATTTGGTGTAAATTAAGATTGATTTGGGGTCAAGTGAATGAAGAATCCTTGTTGATGATCTCTAAAGTTATTTTTTTTCTTTCTTTGACTTTGATATTTAGAATAACTGTCTTTCTTTACATCAATGTTCAATTGAAAGACTTTTTTGAATCCTTGGCAATCACGCCTAGAGATGGAAACCTATGTGATGGATTCAGAGAAAGGATTTTCTTGATATGTAATCTTACGATTTGTGTCGCGACACGAGAGAATATTTGTGGAAATGGAGAAATGGGAGAGGGACGGGTGTGATTGAGCAATTCAATGGAGTTGAGATGAATCACCAGAGAGAGTAGGATAAAGAAGGTGAAAACTTTTTAATATTTTTTTTTATACTTTATCATCAAAATTGCAATTGAACCACTANATAAAAACAATCGGGTGGGCAGTGTCGTTTGACACCTGCTATCTCGGGATTTTTTGCGATCCCACTGAATCATTCTTTCACAGGAAAATTCCGTATCTTGCAGAATTTTTGTATCCTGCAGGAAGCTTCCACATCAATAAAGCTACTTCATGCTTTCTTACCCTTCTACCTCTTGTTTCCCTTCTTTTAGGGCATTTGGTGTAAATTAAGATTAATTTGGTGTCAAGTGAATGAAGAATCCTTGTCGATGATCTCTAAAGATTTTTTTTTTTCTTTCTTTGACTTTGATATTTGGAATAACTGTCTTTCTTTACATCAATGTTCAATTGAAAGACTTTTCTGAATCCTTGGCAATCACTCCTAGAGATGGAAACCTATGTGATGGATTCAGAGAAAGGATTTTCTTGACATGTATTCTTACGATTTGTGTCGCGACACGAGAGAATATTTGTGGAAATGGAGAAATGGGAGAGGGATGGGTGTGATTGAGCAATTCTATGGAGTTAAGATGAATCACCAGAGAGAGAAGGATAAAGAAGGTGAAAACTTTTTAATATTTTTTTTTATACTTTATCATCAAAATTGCAATTGCACCACTAGTTATAAAAATATGATTTACAAATTTAAATTTAAAGTTATTTAATACTTAAATATTACAAAGTCCTGAATACCCTATCATCTAATATAAAGACAGTCATTACGTTTAAGCATTAAAATTGCAATAAATTTTAAAAGTTATTGGAAATATTTGAAATAATCTTGTGTAACTGTGATACATGTCTAGATTTGTATCATATTTATCATTATAATCTTCTTAACCCCTTTCTTCTTTCCCCCTCCTTGGTTTACTTTAGCACCAGATTTTTTTTCCTCGTAACAAATTTAGATGTGAAGTCAACCCACAATTTTTACATTTGCTAATTCACTCTGCATCAAATTTTAGCAAAATTCTTTTTTTTTTCCTTTTAAAATTTGAATAACATTTGATTGATATTTTAGCCTTTCAGGATTCTTTCGTTAGATGTTATATGATCTTTTGGGTTCTAGACCATAGAAAACACTTTCATTGATTTGATGCTAGATGTCCAATGTGCTTGCCCATTGGATAATAATGATGACAATGTCTCAAATTATATATATTTGTTTTTGTTTCAGGTGCTTTATTTGCAGGGCAAGGAGAAGGATTCTGAGGAACTTTTGCGGGAGTCTATTAGGATTTTAGAGGTTCTTGAGAACTTTTCATGTTTTTTCACATGCATCAACTTTTATCAGGTACAACTCATAGATCAAGCATACTTGAAGTTGCAATGTTTTTCCTTTCAGGAAAATGGTCTGGGCGAAACCATAACTTGCATGAAGAGAATGCGATCTCTTGTCCAAGTAAGTAGGTCCTCTTCTCTATTTGTTTCAATAGATATTCTCTTATAGTTATTTTCTCAATCCTATATTAACTATTTTTTCTTGAATAGTTAAGAATTTTTTATGGTAATGCATGCTTGTGTAACTAAGTGATTCTAAAACTTTTTTAATAGTAATTTTTGTCCATTGGTCTTTGCTTTTTGTTGTGCTGATGATGGTTTGTGATACCGGAGTTAACCCAAACCACAATATGAAAAACAATTATTATTACTGAAAGCAAATATCCAGAAGTGATCTTCAAACCAAATTGCTCTATAGAAAAAGATCACAATATCGTCTTCATTTGTAATAGAAACTTAAATTGAGTTTTCATTATGGTCTGACAGAGCGACAATTACTTCAATACGTGCATATTGCTTGAAAAAAAGAGTTAACATGCTAGGTTTGACTACAACTACTTGAGAAGCGTTTGGATAACATCCTTTTTCGATTTGGTAATAAACAATTACAATCAATATGCTTCAAAGAGAACAACATTCGGAAATCTAAAATGGTAAAAGACATGACACAAACACTCAAACTAGAGTGGGATCTCGTGGTGTTGGTGGTGACCAATGAGGGTTTGGAAGGTGGAGGTAAGGGGAGAACACGGGGCAAGTGAGCGGATATATGACAATGGAACAACAAGTTCTTGTTGTCCTTGGCGGCGACAAGGTGGAATTAGGCTTCTTAGAGTTTGGAACAACGGATATGTGGCAGAGAGGCAGTGTAGGAGGGTTGGGACTGTGGTTAGTTTGCAAGGACATGCTTTGAGATGACTGGAACATCATCTGGTGTGAAGAACCACACGCACGTACCCTCGTCAGTCTCTCTGAGTTGGGAGATTTTGATCTCACTCGTTGAAGCTTCTATCTGTACTTGAGGGTGACAGTGATGCTGTACCCTCTCAGGGTTGACGGTTCTTGATCGTGATTCGAGAAGCACTTGGATCAAACTGTCGACGGTACCATCTCCGAAAGCACTTGAGGAGCTTCCTTCACTTTGTGAGCATACATCCATATTGATTCATCCTTCTGGGGTACTCTACTGAGCTGAACTAGAACTTCGTGTCTTGTATATCTTGCAGAGTTTCCCAAAGGTAGTCCCAGTCCTACTTGACGTGAGAACAGACCGAACTCCCTCTAACGGTGGTGGCCATAGTGGTAAGTATTGATCATGATGTCCTGACATGCTCTTTATGGTGACTGATTTGTATCTGGAGTTTGCACCTTTGTCTCTCTTTTCTCTATCATCATCCAAACAGACCCTGCTTGAACTTTCTACTGGTAAGATCTCCTATAATCTAGAGGTCCACAGAAAGTAAGATTATGCGCTTGCCATCCTGGGTAAAGGAGTGGTAATCCTAAACCCGTTATGCTGACTTCGACAATTAAATTGCCAATCTCTCCAACAAAAAGGGGCACATATCCATGAGCAACACATCACACAAATCTGATTTTGCAGTTGGTTTCCAATAGAAAAGGTGTTTAAAAGCACAATATGACACCAATCTTTGGCCCCGAAACTGTTCACACAACCCATCCGTCACATGGTGGATAATTTGTGATGGGGCGACGTTCTTGCCGTCAATTACTAGATGGAAAATTGCTAATGGTCATTGTATGGATGCAGTGGAACATGGTTGGAACAACAATACCCCGATTGTTAAATGGCCTTGCCTGGTTAATAGATTGAACGGGAGACAGGCTTTTGAATAACCACTTATAAAATATGGAGCATGCAAGAAATTGATGCCTCTTTTGGCGCTGACATGATGGACTGAATTTCTCAAGTAAAGATTCCTCAGGAGCTCCGGGAGGACTACCTCGAGTTGAACCAAGGGCAAATTATCATGGGACTTGCTTATGGAGCCACCTTTCCTCATGCTGATACCGATCAAAAGTGGTTTGACCGACTGCACTTACACCACAGTGAGCATTTCTTTTGGTGGAGAATGACACATGACGCCATCCTCACTCGCTCTTGGCTTGCGAAAAAAGTTCTTACGGACATTATGATTTCATGTGTGGCTGCCCGAAACTGAAGATAGAGATGATATTTCTACTAACAGTTTTTTTTTTTTTTCCTTTTTTTGTGTGCAAGATAAAGGATATCATGAGAAGATGGGGCCTCACCGTCCCATTTTTTAACAACTTCAAAAACCTAAGAAAAAACTTAATAAGACAACGAAGAGCGGAAATTGCACCAGCCCGATGCTACTGTTACATTATTCATCTTTTTTGGAGAGCCCTTAATGTCAAGATACTCAACCGGGGTTATGGCACTGATGATTATTGCGGCTTTTATTCTCGAGACATTTTCTAAAACACAGTTCTATCCAATCTGGGACCAATGGGATGCTAGTTAACTTGCCAGGTTGGTTCTCTCCTCCTTGCATCTTCCCCCTCCTGGATGGCTTAGAGCAAACGTTGATGGAGCGCTTTTACCCTCAGGTGTTGCTAGTATTGGGATCATCATACAGGACAAGCAAAATATGGTCTTTTTGCGGTGGGACAACTTTTTATGCATTGGGATAGTGCCTGACTGACGGTGGTTGCCTACTCGGCTTCTGCTGCATCTCAACTTTCAGTGGTAAGGTCTGCACGTCCCTCATTGTTCAATAGGATGCAGCTGAACCACATTAGTGATTGCGGGCTTCAGGCTTCCCAATTACCTAGCTATGGTGTGCTCTTTTTGGCTCCTTCAACTCACGCCGTAATTTAAGCTGTATAAATTCTTTCGTGTACTCTTCTGCTGATAGCTCTTTCTGTTGTTGGTAGTGGAGCTTCAAGCAAATATCCTGACAATAGTGCTGGAGTAAGTGCTGTAACTTCCTCACCTTCTTTTTCTTCTAATTGATTCTGTTCTGTCTTTCTCTTATTCTCCTCCTCTTCAGGTTCTCCCACCATAAAGAAGTATTCAGCTTGATTGCGGCGAGCTTCACTCTTTTGTCATCAGACACCTCCATTTATTCTGGGATTCACTCAACATTTGGCATCCACTTGAGGAAATCTAGTTCCATTCTTCCTTCAAAGTTCAACAGATCCACTTTCATTCCTAGGTCTCTATATTTTCTAATAGACATGTCGTCTCCGTATCTTGTAATAGACACTCTATCTATGTATCCTCTAACAAACATCTCGTTTTCCTCAAACACACCTCATCACTATAACTTCGAATAGACACTTTAGCTCTAGGTTACTGCTAATACTGTACCCCAAAGCATTGTGGTTTTTCTTTTTTTTTTTTCCACTAAAATCATCCCTAAGGAAGGGATTTGAGTATTATTCTTGCTCTCCTTGATGGATTTCCCTATTACTGTTGATGGTGATACTGCTATTGGTTTTTTTCTCATTAGCATCGAGCCGATGTAGCACTTTGCAGATTAGCCTTTGAATGTCATCTACGATAGATTCCAGATCAAATTTTGGAAATTGTTTTCTTCAGTGCGTGCTTAGGATTTTGGGTGTAGGTAGGTGGAAGGTGTGTAGGGTGGAGGGAAAAGAAAAATTTTGTGTCATGGGGAGGGGTGTTGTTGGAAGATGCTAGAAACCTAAGATATGACTAAGATTAGACTAACTCTGATACTAAATGATACGGAGTTAACTCAAATCACACTAGGAAAAAAACAAATGTTGTTATTGAAAGTAAATAAACAATTACAAGTAACACACATAAAAGGGAAAATACAACGTAACAACTCCCAAAATTTTGACATAACAACAAACTTGACAAAAATACTCAAACGAGGGTGGGATCTAGGGGTGGCGGTGGGGAATTGGAAGGTAGTTGTAAGAGAGCACAGGACAAGTGGCGATATATGACAACAAAACAGTAAGTCCTTGCTACTCTGAGCGACAACAAGATGGAATTTGGGTTTCCGGAGGTTGGAACGGTGGATATGAGGTAGAGAGGTAGTGCAGGAGGGCTGGGACAACGATTAGGTGGGAAGAACGTGGTCTGTGATGGCTGCAACAATAGCTGGTGGGAAGGGGAAAGAATTTATGGTAGCTGGAACATCTATGACATCAAGCGGGAGCGCTGGAACCGCATGGAACTTATGCTGGAATGCAAAAATAGTAGGAAAAACAACATTGACAGTTGTTATGGGCTGCTGCAGCAGGGAATAGTGGCACATAGCAGTGTGGGAAGGATGTAGATGGGGAAGAGGGAAGATAAACACTAGTTGGTGACAAAAAGTTCAACTAAAGAAATACATGGAACCCTAGGATACAACCCTCAAAGGGAAGAATAGATACCGACGTCCATCCCAACTCAAAACTCACAAAAAACTAATCTTAAATTATCACGAAAATAAATATATAATAAGATGATAACTATGAGCGGCCGAAGAGGACCGGATAACTCCTATGAATGTAAGAGGCGTGAACCAACTCGGTCTAGGCAAACATCAAAGTCGCTTGCTTTCGTTCGAGAAGACCCGTATGTACGCCCCCATGTTAGTGTCTCTTTCTATTTTGTTTCTCATTTTCAATCTACTATGATTTAATGCATTCTTTGAGGCACTTTATGAGTAGTCACGCAAAAAACATTGACAAAAATACATGAATGATACATTAGAGTTCCAATAAGTAATGAATATCATTTTCCTTTTTTACATGATGAATTTTGTCATAAAACGAAGAACCTTTTCTATAGAGCATAAGATATGATAGAGATGGCTACAACTTAGCAGATTGAATCTATCTACAACAACCATTGAAGAACTCTACCCATCAAAATAGGCTTGGTGATAAACCTAATTACTTGAACAACCTGAAACTAGACAAACAACATAACTCTAAATTCTAAACTCACAAAGATTAAGAGTATGTTTGGGGCAGCTGCAGCTTAATAGTAAGCTGTTGCGAATAAACTGACTGTGTTTGTATTTGACAGTTTGAAAACAGTTGTGCTGCGGCTGTTTTTGGATAAATGATCATTCTGCTCCTTTATAATAATGTTGTTTGCAACAGAACTGTTCATACAAATATATTTTATACTTTAAAAGAAAAAATCCAGTGCAAAATATTACAAAATAAAGATAGAAATCTCACTTGACTATGAGGAACATTATTATTAAAATTAAGAAATAAACTATTAAAATAATAATTAATAATATAATAATAATAATTTTAAAATGCAGACGACGTATCTCACTAGTTAAGCCGCCTTCAGGAAAACTCTCCGTGCCTGATCACTCTTGGTGGTTGAATTTTCCAGCCCATCCGCCCACCGAAATAGACAATTTTCCATGATTCTCCGCGAGGTCCTGCAAAATTATCTCCGGTAGCTATGTGATTGATATGAAGTTAGCAAAGAACTTTGAAGTCCACAGTAGCAGCACCCTCCTCGAGCTTGTCTTTTCTGAATGCTTAAAAAAACATCCTATTAGAAATAAAAAAGTAAAAATTGATGACAAAAATAATTAATTATGTTTTATGCAGCAGTGATGTCTCAGAGAACTTAGTATATAACGAATGAATCTGTCACTACAAAAAGACAATATATCTTATAAAAAAGGGTTGTTGGTTGTCTTTAACTCACATAATACCAAACTCGTGTGTGTCACATATGCATATTACAAAAAAAAGACATCTAGAAGAACCTCAAAAACCCTAACACCGAAAAAAAGAGAGGAATTTGATTGCCTTCATTTGAATTTTATATGTGACACCAACCAATAACGATAAACAACCCATTTTGAGGAACCTATAAGGTCAAATATCTCATCATAGATATTCAAAACCCACAAAAAAAAAAAAAAGAAAGAAGAAAAAAGACACTTACAAATTGCAAAAATAGCAAAAAGAACCAATATCAAATGCACAAGAAATGAAAATAAGCATGAGCTGTATATAATACTGATACAGTAATAAATGATTCTCTTCAAGAACCATTACAGTAAATATTATTTTCATACTGCATGGTTATAAAATCTGGTGCAGCAAGTACATTCTATATTTTGAGTATTGTCTTTAGTTGATGCAATAGTCTCAAGTTCCTCAATGATGTATTGGTTTGTGCTCACTTGCCATTTGTTTTTTCATGCACTCTTTTAACTACATTTTTTGTGATTTATTATTATGATACAAAATGCATTTTCTCAGTTTTTTATGTACATGTAAAATATGCAATAATTGGTCATAGCTCATTTATGAAGATCACACTTACCTATTCTTTATAGTAATCATGTCATATTTAATTTCCTTCTTTAATAATATTAAATTCAATTAAGCTTTAGTATGTAATTCTCAAAACTCAACATCTATAGTAACTCTTTCTTCATGCCTCACAATGTTAAAGTAAATGTGGATTTATCGGGTTTTGACAGTCACAGAGATTTGAAAGAATTCATTGAGTAGCTCCAGGTATTGGAACATGGTTTTGAGTATCACGATGCCTCACCAAAAAAAAATGGTAAAGCTAGTCGCCATTAAGTTAAAGAAGGGTGAATCTCTGTGGTTGGAGAATTTGAACCTTCTTTGATAGTGGGAAGGAAAAATAAAAATCATTACTTGATCCAAGATGAATGAGAAATGTAGCACAAGTAACTACAAGATATCCCAGTAGTTGTTACTGCAATTACTGGAATGTTCTCGAGACTTCGTCACCTGTAGCAACAAGTTATCCCAGTAGGAGAGTACACCATTGAGCTTGTGCAACTTATATTGAAATGTGAGCTAGTGGAGCCCGAGGATAATACCATAGCTCAATATCTGAGGGAATTGAGATTATTTATTGGCAATGTGGTGAAGTTGCAACCTTATCGGACATTACACAGTGTTCAGACTCTTGCTTTGAAGCTGAAGAGAAAACATCACCGTGTTACCATGACATCTTACAGGCAGAGTTCTACCCAAAAATCAGGCAACAAGAGTACATCTAGTTGAGCATTTTAGTTGACCTCGTCTGAGAGTTTAGAAAAGGTGAAGCCTACCAACACCAACACTTAAATCTATCTCAATCTTGAAGTGTTTCAAGTGCCATAGATTGGGCATATTGAAGTAAATTGCCCAAACAGGAGAATGATCTCTTTTGTTTAGTATTGAACAATTGAAGAAATGGATAGTGATATAGGCGACGATGAAGATTTCAGAGAGTTGTCTCAACTTTGAGCTAACCAGGAGGAGGCTCTAGTAGTTCAAGCTGAGCCCAGGAGGGAGACTTTCAATGGATTAATATTGGTTCTTCTAGAAGATATTGTTGTTCGATAAGCCGATATCTGAAAAGGGACAACCCTTGTTGAAGGGTTTGCCAGTCATCATGACCGATAATTTTTGTATTGGGTGGTTGCCGCCGAAAGTGGTCCAGATTGCCACATATTTGATTCCATAGCTAGTTATTCAAAAAGAATTTGTTTATTAGATGCGCTCAGCCGAGTACGAGGATTGGAAGTAGTAAATTATAAATTTAAAGGCTCAAGAGTTTCTTTGTGAGAATTTACGTCCTTTTGCTGTTTCAGCTTAGGTTGTGCCAAAAAGGGATGAATATTTCTTCCATTAAGATGTGCTTTGGAATGACGTATGTGATTTAGAGTTGTATTAGGGAGACATGAGCATATATTTGGTGTGGGACTGCCGTAGACTTAGCAAGACAATGGTTTTGCTATGATGGTGGTAGATTGATTCTAGAAGTTTATTTGGAAGAAGATGAAGCTCCTCCTATCCGGTGAGAATGATGCCGAGTGTCTATTTCACGACCATAGATCACGAGAGCTGCGGAATGCTTTGTCGCGGGGGTCCCAAAGTAGTTGCCTGATCTCTTTTTGAACCCATATTTTGTTTGTTTTTGATTTATTTCCTATTCCCCATTTTTTCTTTTTTTATTTCCTAATTTTCTTAGTTCTAAGTAGGGTTTTGCTTGAGAGACTATAAATACATTATTTTGTTTTTTGGGAGACCTTTGATTTGAGTTGAGTATTTCGGAGATGTTTCTCTTGATGTTGCCTTAATGGAGTGTTGTATCCTTTTACTTTTGCAAATAGTGTGTTTGTAGCTTGTGCAATAATAGGCGGTGATACTCTTTGCTGCCCTAACCTCTCCAAATCCGAGTTTTCTTGGCTGTTTTCAGACGGGGCAGCCGCTGATCAATGTCTATAATCGTCAAAATGTCATCAAACTCTCATAGTTCATTACCCGCTTTTCCAAAACCACTTCCCCACTAAATCCGCTTCTCAAACACCGATGCCTTTGATTGGTATGAGGAGGTTTTAATGTTGTTGATTGTCTCACTTCCAATACCTATTCTAGAACTCTATCCATCAGAATAAAATGGGCCAGAAAGTTAATCACTTGAAAGACAAAAAATTATACATATGTACAAGCCTATACTTAGGTTTAATAAAATAGGACATGTCAATTTTTTCAAAACATTTGAATATATTAATTTGTTCAGTTATGAAGCTTCTAATTATAAAAAAAAGGAAAAAAAAAAAAAAAAAAAATTGAAAACTTNAACTTGAAAACTTCTAGTTAACATCAAAGTTTACAATGAATTTTTATTATATACATTGTCTTTTCATTCTTCATATTTTTCATAAAAATTAAGCATCAAGACATAAAATAGTAATTGATACTGCAAAATTCTCATCGTGAACTTAGTTCTCCACTTTATTTGTAATAACAATCAAAATAATAATCTGGCANTTTCGCTGATTTGACTTGGTTTTAAAAATGGATAGGTCTTTTTTTCGTTCGTTTTGTTTTTTTTTTTGAATGGTCAAGTTAAAAATGAGAATTTCTAATTTAATTAAATTTAGGAAATGATTTGTAATCTCAAGGAAAATGGGAGGGAAAGAGAAGATGAAAGAATTGAAATTGAAATTTGAATTTTTAGGATGATAAAATCTAAAAAGGAGATAGGGTAACGAACAATCCACCTTTTTCTTTTACATAAGGAAAAATAAATTGCAAATTGGAAGACTAGTTGGAATCGGAAGAAATTGAGAATTTAGATAACAATTGAGAGATTAGTGGACTTACACTTAGATCCCTTAAGATTTGAATAAATTTAAAATCCAATTCCTTTAACTAGGATTCAAGCACAACTCACAACTCTTTTGCCAAAACTATGAATTTACCCCTAGGTTTTAGGAGTCTGATAGCGAACTAAGCTGGATCTATAGATGTTTGAGGGTTAGTAAAAAAACACTTAATTGAGATTACACACTTTAGGACACTTCAAGTTTAACCTAAATTGCAGACATCCTAGATCTTAGGAGCACAACCTTGAGAGATAGTTTATCATCCTAATTTTCAAATGACCCTAAGAAATCCAAACATCTAACCTCAGTTTAGGAGATAAGTAGGATACTAGGCACGAGGATGCACTAGATTGTGACTCCTGACTGATTTAATTAAATCAAATAATGAAATTCTTACCTTGACCAAAACTGAAACCCAATGCTCCGGGATTTGAATTTGTCCTACATTCAAATCCTCATGGCAATTGAGAACATTCCAATATCACATATAAATTTCCTATTTTCGGTCTTTTATATGTGGTATGGTATTTCATTTTATTTGTTTATCTTTTCCCTGCGATTTACCTGTTTCTGTTAAGTCTTTTTTCAGGTCATACTTTCCTCTTTTACACAGCGCATACTAGCTAAATTTAAAGAAGCAATGAACCTCTCAGGTGTACAGGTTTAATTTACATTACAACATTTTATTTTAAAAGCATGTTATATTGTTTTCCTAGCCTGTTATACTGCTTTCCTAGCACGTTATGTTTTTCTTTCAACATGTTATATTGTCTTTTCTCTTTACTATACAGTGTTTTATTACTTTTCTTTCACACAGCATGCTTAGTTACTTTGATACACTATGTCTTAGTTTAGGATAACCTAGTGGTTAGGAGCACGTTCAAAACTAAAACTAAACTAGGAGGTGTTACTACGAGGAGTTTGGAGCGAACATCGTGGGCAGCGCGACGAGGAACAATTTCCAGGTGGATCTGCAGCAGCAAAACATCCTCACATCACATGAACATTTTCACAACACTATACACTTTCCTTAGTTCAAATAACAACTTATAGGATCACTCTTTAGGCTTTCTGTACAACTCTGTTGTACAATTATAAGTCCTAACGTTTTAGGATTCCGAGGTTACCGTACGGTACGGTGTAAATCCTCCTGTCTTTTAGGCTATTTGCATAATCCGACGTTGTGCAAACATAAGTCTTAAATCTTAAATAATTTGCAGGATTGAAATATCAAATAAACATCACTTCAAAGACATAAAGCCAAACAATAGGATAGTTGGGAGGTCACTGGAGTTTTCCCTAAATCTGTGATATCCTCTACTTTTCTTCATTTGAATTCCTAAAATAATTGTTCCTATTTTGAGTCATTCCCATTTGATTTTCCTATGTCTAATCATGAAAACCTAAACTTTGAAATCTTGAAAGCAAAACCACCTGATCTTAATCGA
>JXCR01026607.1:0-11144 GCA_002079205.1 Phalaenopsis hybrid cultivar
AAGTGTTGGTGTGTGGTCGTGTGTTGTTTGAAGGCGTGGAGGAGATGGTGTGTGGTTGTGTTTGTGTGGAGGTATTGTTTTGTGTTAATTACTTCTTTTGTTAAATATTTATATTTTTGTCTTTGTTAGTAACACAATGGTTAAGACAAATGAAGTCAGTTCATCAGCTATGTGGGATAAGGAAGTCACTTGTATTTTGCAACTCTGCCTTAAGGACGTCGAATTGGGAAATAGACCTACCACCTATTTTAATAAATAAGTGTAGCAAAATATTATGAAGATGTTCAAGAAAATGACAGGAAGGGAATACAATAAGATGCAATTGAAAAACAATTGGGATCAATTAAAAAAAAATTGGAAAATCCAGAAAGAATTGAAACGAGGATCCACGGACTTAGGTTGAGATCCAATCAAACAGACTATTGATGCTCCAGAGGAATGGTGGACTAAGATAATAGAGGTGAGAACATATTCAAGATGACATTCTTTTTCTGACTTTCTTTTCATGAACTTTATGAACATATCCATGTTCCCTAATATTGCAGGTAGTGTCAGCCGCCAAAAAATTCAAATAAGTAGTATTGATTTGGAAGAGAAGTTAGGCCATATATTTGGTGGGATTGTGGCAACAGGGAATAATGCTTGGACCCCTAGTGAGCAAGGGTCTGTAGGCATACCTGAGAACTTGGATGCCGAACATGCAACTGGCACTAATGAAGGCCTTAGCCCAAACCAAAATGAACTAGATCTACATGCAATTCAAAGTGTCCACAAAGATAGAGAAGAAGAAAAAAGAAGGGGTTGCTTTCATTAGAAGCCAAATATCAAAACTGGTGGCTTTATGCATCAATGACCCTGAAACTTCACAAGGGACCTCCATTAAACAAGTTATCCGACTTCTGGAGGCAAGTCCATAAATTTATTCGAATATGTCGTTATATTTGTACTCTATGAAATGGCTGAAGGATCCGACCCGTAAAGAGTTCTTCATGAAGATGACCCATGACCGTAGAGTCAATTATTAACGTTTTTTTTATGATAGTAGAGAAACTTGATTTTATTTAGTTGTCTTTACACTTTTTATTTATTTTTCAGTAGGTTTATCAGATTTCTGATTTGGATGTTTTTTTCTTTTTTAGTGGAACAATGTTAATACTATTTTGGATGTTTGTCTTTTCATCAGACACTTTGTAATTTGTTATTCAAAGTTTATGTAAGCTGTTTGATTCACATGCCTTACCTGAACAAAGCATTTGTTTAACATGAATTCAGAAAGAGAGGTCGTAAAAGGAGAATTGTGGTAACAATATGTTTGGTGTACAAGCACTACTACTTATACGTAGATCGATCTTCTTGCATGACATCATCTTATATTGGTGATAAATAGGTTAGAGAGCTATTTGAAGGACACCCTACAAGATTCAACAACATGTTTCGTATGACATAACCCATATTTATAGATCTCTAGATAAATTACATAGGAATCATGGACTTCATGACTCGTCTAGAATGATAACCAGAGATGTGTAAGCAATAACTCTCTACATTTTGTCACAGAATGAATCTATAAGAGGGGCAATGAAGTTATTTCAACATTCTCGGAGACAAACAACATATGCAACATATGCTTTTTAGTGGGGTTGAATGTTCTTGTTAATTTGTCATCAAAGATTATCAAGTCAGAGAATCTAATATTTGAGAGGATTCCTATAAAGATTGCAAATGACACGTGATATGTCATTTTTTAAGGTAAATATTTTTACTCATTATATTCAAAAGTCAAAATGAGCAGTGTAATTTACACATCATTCTCTAATTTATTAGAATTGTATTGGAACGTTCGATGGAACACACGTGGATGCACGCGTATCTAATAATGAAAGAGTTGCATTCATTGGGCGATGTTGATTACCAACACAAAATGTGATAATTGTATGTGATTTCAACACGTGCTTTACTTTTGTTATGGCTGGTTAGAAAGACGGTGCACATTACAGTTATATGTTTGCTTTTGCCACAAGAAATCAAAAGCACAACTTCCATCACTCACCTTTAGATTTGTTCAATTATTAATCATATTTAGATATTTTTTAAGTTTGTTACTAATTTCTGTATTTGTGACACAAAAATATTATTTGTTCGATACTTGATATCCCTTATAGAATGTGTATCTGAAGCAATTTTTGGATACTAAATATCACATTCCCGAATTTGAAAGCCCCAACAATGTTGCTCGTAGTAGGAATGAAATGTTTAACAAAAGACTCGTCCTTAAGTGTTGTAATTGAAAGAAAATTTGGAGTGTGGAAGAAAAAATAGATCATACTGCGTGATATGCCGACATATCCATTTTCGAATAGGTGCAAATTAGAGTGGTCACAATGGCTCTGCATAACTATATTCTGCGGCATCATTCACGCAATGACGTAGACTTCAGCATGAGCGATGATGATTATTTACATGTCATGCCAGAAGCAATTGAATATCACATAAGACAATCTATACCACAAACTTAAATAGAATCACATGAGGGTTGTATCCAGGATGACGAAGGTGCTGGGGAAATGATTGAATTGAGAGAGTGGATTACAGACGCTATTGTTGGATGCTAAATGGACTGATTGTATTTTTCTTTTTATTGCTACTTTATTTACGATGGATGATGAAAACTAATATTGTTTGTTGTATCAATGTTTTGTCAAATCATTTAAGTTTTGAATTTTATTTTTATTTCTCCCTTCTTTGCATGTATTATTTCCGACTTGAATGGCTTAAGAGGCAACCATGGATATAATATGGTATATAAATATTTATTGCATGCTTATTTTTATTTTTTTGGAGGTCAGTGGTGAGGCATTCGACCTTAAGGTTCTTTTGGATGACCTATTTGTCCCCACTAATTCTTGTCACGTGTGAAATCTCAATGAAATCAATTAAGATCCTCTCATTTTTTCAGTGTCGTGGTTTTCCAAGGCTCTACTGGATGACTTGTTTTTTTGGTGATATGCATATGTGACACATTTGTGTTTTGAAGGCAATCAAGAACTTCAAAGTTCCCTACTAATCTCACGTCAGCCACATAGCTACAAGAGAGTTTTACAAGTGCCCGCAGAGAATCACACAAAACTGCGACTTTTTTTGGTGGGCAGATAGACTGGAAGATTTTACCAGCGAGAGTGATCGGGCATTGAGAGTATCTCTAGAGGACGACTTAGCTCGTGACATATATTATCTGTATTTTAAAAATAATATTATCATATTATTAAATATTATTTTAATATTCTTTTTATTAATTTTAATAATCATGATAGTGTATATTTTTTTTTCTTGTAATATTTTGTATTGAATTCTTGCTTCTAAAGTATAAAATATATTGGTGTAATAATTTTGTTGCAAACAACATTACTATACAGTAACATAATAATCATTTTTTTAGAAATAGTTGTAGCACAGTTGTTTTAAAACCGCAAATAACAAACAGACAACCAGTTTATTTGCAGCAGCTTCTGCACAACAGCTTATTATTAAACTACAGTTACTCTAAACATACTCTAAGACTAGCTCTACTGTTTGCACATGTAGATGTAAAATGTTGTAGGAAGAACCGATTTCAAACTCTATATTCTTGAAAAGTAGTTTTGCTAAAAAAAAAAAAAGTTTTTGGTCAGTAGAACTTTGAGTGGATTATTGTACTATTTGATTAAATCGCAAAAGTTAGAAGTTTTTGGGGGCTATTTGGTATTCTATTTTAGGCATGATTTAAGCAAAAATATATCTTACCAAACATATCTTTATTGGAGTTAAATCCCACTATCTTGATAAATCAAGTTTTAAAGCCATAGATGTTTAAATTCAGGATTTTTTAAATCACACAATTCATAGGTGTTAATGGATTTAAGGATTTCTCCTTTCACTAAACATAAATTCTAAAGCAAATAACTAAAAAAATTATTAAGATTTATTGGTTGTCATGTGAAACTATTTTCTAGTTTTATTTGTCTCAAAATTTACAATATTTTGATCTATTTGATTTGCAAATCCTATATGAGTTAACGTCCTAATTTAGTCTATACGGTATCCTATGTTTAGGCTGGAAATAAGCAAGTTTTAGCTTAAATTCTACCAAATTGAATATTGGGACCTTTTATTCTTTGATTTTGATAAATCCCATTTCAACCTTTCAACATTGTTATTTGTTAAATCCATGATTTACTAAGCCTACTTGTCCTAGGATATTATGGCTGTAAAAATTTTCCATCTGCACTTCATAAATCCCGAAAAAACAATTTAGTTGGATGTAGTAAGATTTAGTAATTGTCATGACATCTAATTTTTTGGTTTTAATGTTCTCAAGCTTCTTTAAATTTTGGATTTATAGGATTCATCAAATTCTAATTAACTTAGTTTGATCATGTTCATGTCTAGATTGATATTATTTCTGTACACATATTGGGATTTAATCTTGTGAAGAATTTAATCTTCTTCATGGCTTTTTTTTTTTTTTTTTAATTCTCGTTTCTCGAGTAATTCTTGTTATCTTGGATCACGCGCTGAAGGTTCATGACCCCTTATGCTAACATATATTACAATGTGAAAAATGCATTTATATATTTTAGGGAATGGCTCGAAAACAGAGCATCCCATAAGTGTCAATTTGTATCATGTGTTCTACTATTTTGTAGATTAAAGGGGCATTTACATATACATACATACCGCCCAATTCTTATGCACATATATATATCTGACACTTAAACTTTGTAAATTTATACCCCCTAAATCTTTCATATCATATCAAACGTACTGCCATTTTAACTTTTAAAATATGAAATACTCCTTGTCATGCATAGGTAAGGTGGCATGTATGTAAAAAACGAGGTTTAGGTCTAAGATATGTAAATAGATATACAATTGTGCGGTTTGTATGTAAATCTTTCTAGATTAAAATATGATATTTTCCTACCACTTTGAATCATATTTGGATCTCCGACTATTTTGCAGGAATGTGGTATCCCTGTGGACATGCTCCAAGTTGTGTGCCATTAGTTTCGCAGTCGGAGTGTTTATCGGATTTACGTTGAGGCGGCGGCTACGGGCATGGGCTAGCAAAGCACTAAAGAGAATAAAGGATGACTGAAAATGCACAAAGCTTGTTATATTTTTATGCCTCGTTTGTTTTCAATTATTATACCATTTTGGCTAATACAGCTGCAAGCTATTTTTTGCGACACATTCGAGTGTCAGAGCACAACAAATTTGATGCAAGTGGACTCTGCTCTAACAAATTTTATGATATTTTGAAGGAAAGTAGCTTGAAGGTGCTATGTTGCTTTTTTTTTTTTAATGAATTATTTCTTGAGCAATCTGTATTATTCATTGTTTTTATGAGGCTTTGCTTCCATGCTCACTTTTTTTCTTGCCATGGTTTAGCTCTTCTTAAATGTTTTGAAACTTTGCATGCGATCTTAACTTTGAAGCATTAATGCCGTTAGAATCTTACTATTCATTATTCTGTTTATGCATTGACTAGAGAAATAATTTTATCAGTTTTTAATTAAAAAAGAAATGCAAAAACATGGGAGTCTTGAGATTTAAAATTTTTAATTAATGATTAATGTTTTTTGTATTTTCTAAAATAATTTGTACTAAAAATTAAAACTTTTAGGTTAGCTAATTTTTTATCCGATTTGAACACTTCAAAAAAAGATATAAGTTGGTTTGGATTTTCTTCCATTTCAACCGTGCTATATTTTTCATCTTCATTCAAGCAGTAATAATTGAATGTGCGAGTTAGAAGAGTTAAAAAGTAATTAGAATGGTAGAAGCAATTTAATGTTTTCTTTCAGTTATTTTAAACTCTCAAGGAAAAATAAAATATATATTAAATTTAAAATAAAAAAAATTATTATTTCTGAAAGTATTTTGAAGTTATTTTAAGTGTTTAAAAATTTTGATTTATTTTTAAGAAGGATATTACTTTGCTTAAAAACTATGTTATTTTTTGACAGCGTCGATCGAATTGAGGCTTCTTAAAAACTATCTTCTCTTAAGCTACCGAATTTTACTAAAAGAACATGTTTGTGTTAAATTTGATTCTCTTCAGGGACTTCATATCAATTATCGTTGTCAAGCAAAGGTAACGAGCTCTGATGGGAGTTTTTTTTTAACAAAAGACTGAAGCAAAAAGTTAGTTTTTTCTTTAAGAATAAATACCTTCTCACTACTACAATATCATACAAAATCACAAGTGCTTGCATTTAATTACATATCTTTAAACTTTAAAATACTAATTCATCCCATCATATTATTAGTATTATTGTGTTAATTTATAATTTTTTTTTCTTTTGAAAGCAAGCCTTTTATTCCAATGTCCAAAATATATATTTCAATATTAGACAGATAAAAGTTCTACTCATCAAAAAAACCTGAGGGTGGGGAGGATGTATAGTATTCCATAGTCTTCATTTGCTGAACCTCAATGATTTGAAGAGAGAGAAAAAAAGGAGTTATTACAAAAATAAAGCTTGAGAATTGCACTATTTTTAAAATTTCGAAAAAAAGAAAAAAAAACTTGGGAGTTTGGGAGTTGCAATGCCGCAGGAATCTGCTTAAAAAGTTGGCATTATTGCCTCTACCTTCCAAATTGAAGATCCAAATAAAAAGAACAACAAAAAGATGCAAAGAAAGCAATAAAAGAGCAGCTATGAAGTTGTTTGTGGACCAAAATCTGTGATAATACAACAGGTTAAAATGTGTTACCGCAGATGGTTTCGACTCTTGAATGGGAGATGTGGGCAGACGCTACTAAAAATGTGCCAAGCTGTATACTACTATCCAGGCAAGCTGCAAATTAACAACATTCATCATTATATCTCAGTTGCAATTATTATTTTTGGAATAATGCTCCCAGAAATTTTCAGGGAGAAATTTTGGTCAGGATAGAATTTTTGTGTCATTCAATTTACTTCAAAGATGTGTAATTTGTAATTTTAATCAATTAACACTTTGTAGTGTACTCATCTTAAAGTAAATAGAATGGCAAAAGAATCAAATTTAGATCAAGATATTCTCAAGCAAATTATTTCTAATTTTCAGCGTGAATAACGATAACCATAGACAATTACAAAGTGGATATAAAATTCAATAGAGGATGAGAGAGAAGAAGTGGATGTAGATTGTTACCAAGAAAAGAGAGAATGAAGCAAATAGCCCCTCCTGAAGCAATGTCCCGTGGCCTCCAAATTCTTCTTCGTCAATTTTCAGAATTTGAGCATAGTATACATAGATAATAACTGACGATAGCACCAAAAATCTGAAACAAACGGTGACAGAGCATATCAAAGATAGGGATTGAAATAAAATTTGTCTCAATTTATGATTTTAATGTCAACACGATGAGCAAGAAAGGGAGGCAAAAAAGCCAAAATAAAGATATAAAAGTTGGCTTTAGTCGTGAACTCAAAACACAGCCATTGAAAAATATTTGTAGCTCAACTTTGATTAATGATAATCCAGATATAAGCCTACGGATTTTTCTAAAGTACTTTGTCATTCACAAATTGATGGGCGAAATAAAAAAGAAATAGAAAAATGGAAGATAAAAGAATAAAGGGGAATTTATAAACAGACCACACAGTTGTTATGTATTTATATATCTAACATCTAATTTTCAAATTTACATGCATAACAATTAATTTTTTAATATTACATCAAAAGATCCTGTTGAAAATCAGAAAAATGCAAAATTTTCATTGATATGCTTACATAATTCCTAAAATAAGAAAGACAATAAAAAGGAAATAATATGCAAGGAAAGATATAACTCTTAATGTCTCCAATTAATCAATTCATATTAATAATTTTGGAAAAAAAAAACGACATAAAATAGGAAACCCTAAAATAAGAAATTGAATAAATCCAATTAAAGAAATAATTTTGTTCATCAAAATTTTTTGCAAGAATAAATTATTTTCTAGTATAACTCTCAACACTCCACCTCAAGTTGAAACAAGATTGAAAATCATGCTCAATTTGGATTTGAAATCACCAAAAAATGAGCAATGAAGAAAAATCCTGAGAGGTACAACATGAAGTATTCCTCCTGTACTACGGTTGTCTTTGACTGCAATTCCTGCAGTGTCTGCAGGTAGGTGAAAAACTCCTACAGATAATGTTGCATGAGAATTTACAGGAAATTAGACATATAACAGGAAAAACCGACTTCAAGTTGACTGTAATTGTCTTTCAATGCAATTCCTGCAGTGTCACAGGGGATGCAAAATTGAGTCGCATTCGTCTCATTGTTGTAGCACAAAACGATTCGCTATTTTTTTCTCTTTAGTTCTTGTGAGCCCAATTTTATATTATTAAAATTAAATTTAGGTTTATTTTATTTGAGAACTATTTATATGTTTGTTATGGACTTATTTGGGGAACTATTGCTTTGGTTTGTCTTTGGAGATTGTATTCTTTAAATTTCTGCTCTAAGGAGTGTTGTATTCTTTTCTTTTTGCAAATGATGTGTTTGTAACTTATTCAGGAATAGGCGGTTGATCTCTCTCGACAGCTGTGTCTTACTAAATTGTTGTTCCCGGACATCCGCTAATTCTCCTTTCCTTCAAACTCCGTCGACCTCCCACATTCTCTCTCCCTTGCTATTCCACAATTACCTTTTGTAAATCCTCATGCAACATTACCTGAAAAACATTACCTGCAGTGTGCAGGTAGGTGAAAGACTCATACAGGTAATGTTGCATGAGGATTTACAGGAAATTAGACATCTAATATGAAAAACTGACTTCAGGTTGATTGTAATTGTCTTTGAATGCAGTTCCTGCAGTGTCTGTAAACAAACAGAATACTCCTACATGTAATGTTGCAAGGGAGTTTGCAAGAAAGTAGACTATCAATAGGAAAAACTATAGCGTATGGCCTGCAGAAGAAAAGAAAGAAACTCAGAAGGCAGGCCTTGTTGCAGGAAAAGGCTCCGGAGGACGTGCTGCATGAAGAATTCAAGTGGAGGGCTTGTTGTTACGAAATCTCCACAGGAGGGTCTGATTAAAGAAAAAGCACCAGAGGACCCGCTGTCGGGAAAGCTCTGGAGGAAGGCCTGCGATAGAAAAGTTCCAAAGGAGGGCCTGCGATAGAAAAGTTCCAGAGGAGGAATACCCATTGCTAGCATGGTACCATTGATATAGAGCATCAATGTAAGTTAAAACAATCCTCTTATCAACAGGATAAAAAGGAAGGAAATGGACCTCGATGATGCCAACCTTTGCCTTTTTAGGGTCTGCAAGTATCCTAACCCATGGTAGTTATCCTTTTCGTAATTTAACCTTGTTCTAATAATCAAAGATATCCAATAGTGTTGGCATGGCGATTGGGATGCTTCCAATTAAAGACATCATCCCTAGGATTAGTGTTGGCATGGCGATTGGGATGCTTCCAATTAAAGACATCATCCCTAGGATTCTTAGTCACGGGAAGAGATTCGTCGGTGAGAGCAAACAGGTCAATCTTGAGGGGATCTCCCACAAGAAGCCGAGCATCAGCTAGGGTGCAGAGCGGTGGTAAAAGGACTGATGTTGTAAGGTTGCGGGAAATCATGGAAGCCGAACTGCTAGAAACCAGAGAGCTGGATTGCTGAAAACCTGAACAATTGCAGAAAGTCAGAGAGGTCAAACTGCTGGAAATGAGGAAGCGAACTGTTGCAAGGAACAAGCGCCAAAACACTGCAGGAAGGACCTGCAGGGAAGGTGGCGGGACAGTTGCACCTCAAGGGAAAGCTGCACCTCTAGCAGTAAGGATTTGCAGAAAAATCAGGGAAGCCGGACTGTAGGAAATTAGGAAGTTGAATTGTTGGAAATATATAGGAAATCAGGAAAGTTGGACTCCTAGAAACTACGACGCCGAACTGCTGCAGGGAACAAACGCAACAAAAAATGACGAGAAGGATAACAAGGAAAAAAGGGCCTTCATTTCCGGTGTTTGAAATGTGGAGGGAAGACAGCTGGAAAATAACTCCCCCTTTCCATCTTTGGCTGAAGCCAGAAAAGAATCGGGATTTCCAGTATAAGTCTAGATATTCCAGTGGAGTGAGAAATTCACCTCTCAGCGTAGAGAAAGTCGTCCCTAGGAGTTGGGACTAGAAAGAGAAATTCGTGATTTTTCGTCTCCATCACTGAGAGATTCACAGAGGCAGCCCAAAAAATGGTTCTGGAATCACTAGCTCCCTCAACGTCGCGGATTGGGATCGCAGAGGGCAACCACAGCTTGCGATCAAGGAGAGGTGTAAGTCACCGAAAGATCAACTGCCTCAGGAAGAGATTTCCATTAGGTTGCGGCTTGGGAACGAAGAGGCAGCCACAAGATGCAGAACAACTGCAACCAGGTGACTTGCAGGAAAAATTCCCACTGGAGAGAGAATCATAACTCCTGATAACAGCTGCTTGGCGGGGTCACAAGAGGGAAACTCCCTTTGCTGTAGCGTTGGGACTTCCTCTGGGAGGAGAAGATTGCTCCAGTTGCAACGCCAAAATAGGTAGGATTTCTGGCAGGAAGAAGTTGTGCGGTCGGGATCTCTACTAGAAGGGAGAACTCTTGCCGTGTACAGGACGCTTGGTTCATGTTGTCTGGAGGTCACAGAACTTTACAATCGGTTGTGAGGGCTTGCACCGAGGAAAAAAGATTCCCTCCTCTTTTTTTTCTTTACGGAATTAAGCGAAGCTTTTCCGTGCGAATAAGGTCGAGATCGAGCTCAGCTGGCATAAGAAGCATATCAGTGCTAGAGTTACGATAGAACATAAACTCGCGCTCGCCATCAGAACAGACAGTGACATAAGCTAGCGCGGTACGCGCACCGACGTCAAAAGTAACGCCTTCGTCAAAGACATCGTCTCATTGAGGATCGTGGCGAGCATGCAACTGAACTCGTCGTCGCCGAGTTTCCACCTAAAAGAGGCGCGACCTCCAAGAAGAGCGATGGCGATGGCGACATTCGCTGGAGCTCCACCGGGGGCCTTTATAAACCATGGTGTGTCGACGAGTGATATGCCCAAACTGTCGGGACGAAATCAAGCAGCATCTCGCAAGAACTCAGAATAAGACGATCATCTTCACCTCGCCAATAGCCATCGCAGGGGGGGGGG
>JXCR01026612.1:4746-18845 GCA_002079205.1 Phalaenopsis hybrid cultivar
GGAGATTGTTTTGGGCTTGGTTTTACTTCCTAGTTGCCCCTGGCCGTGAGCATTCCTATTGTGTTTCTTATGCTTGGTTTGGGCTTTGCTTTCCCCTTTGCTACTTCCCCTAGCCATGGACCTTCCTGTTATCTCCTGAGTGTGGGTGTGGGCCTGCATTCCTTCCTAGTTGCCCCTGGTCGTGAGCCTTCCTGTTGTGTTTCTTCTGCTTGGTTTGGGCTCTGCTGCTCCTACCCATGAGNCTGCTTGGTTTGGGCTTTGCTTTCCCCTTTGCTACTTCCCCTAGCCATGGACCTTCCTGCTATCTCCTGAGTGTGGGTGTGGGCCTGCATTCCTTCCTACTTGCCCCTGGTCGTGAGCCTTCCTGTTGTGTTTCTTCTGCTTGGTTTGGGCTCTGCTGCTCCTACCCATGAGCTTGTGGCTGTTGGTTTGGGTTTGGTGGCTCCTCCTGCTGCTCCTACCCGAGAGCCCCCTTGTTTGTGTTTGTTGGTTCCCTCGTGCACCTGTTTGAGGGCCCCTTGCTACCTTGGTCATGAGCACTTATATGGGATTCTTTGAATGATGTTGGGTTCATATGACATTGAAAGCTTTTGGCTCGAGGTGGAATTGAATGCTTTAATGTTGGCAAAATGGAATACTTTGATTCTTGTTATTTGANTCTTGTGCACCTGTTTGAGGGCCCCTTGCTACCTTGGTCGTGAGCACTTATATGGGATTCTTTGAATGATGTTGGGTTCATATGACATTGAAAGCTTTTGGCTCGAGGTGGAATTGAATGCTTTAATGTTGGCAAAATGGAATACTTTGATTCTTGTTATTTGAAAGAATTCAAATGCCTCTTTTCGAGGAATGATTTGCTAAATATTTGGAGATATATTAGGGCCCAATTATGCGGGCTGAATTGATTGCAATAAAAAAAGAAGAAAAGAAGAAAAAAAACGAAAAGAAAATCTTGATATATTTGAGAACGGTTTGGGTAGCTTGGAGGACTCTAAATTGTGCATTTCAGGATTGTTCCTAGCTAGGCTTGGGGATGTGCCCATCTCATTGCTCAATCGAAANGAAGAAAAGAAGAAAAAAAACGAAAAAAAAAATCTTGATATATTTGACAAAGGTTTGGGTAGCTTGGAGGACTCTAAATTGTGCATTTCAAGATTGTTCCTAGCTAAAGCTTGGGGATGTGCCCATCTCATTGCTCAATCCAAAAGTACCACCAATTTGATGTTTTAGGCTAATCCTCCTACCACTTTGGCTTTTCTTTCTAAATTGTCTTTGGAGACGGGTTAGCCTTCTTTCTTTTTGCATTTCTTGCTTTTTGGTTCTTTTTTTCCTTACTACTTGGTTTGGATTTTACGTGCTTATGTTCGAAACATAAGTGCATTCGTATAGCTATGGTTATATGTAAAACCATCAAACAAGGTCGTAAGTTGGACGGTCTTTTTGGGGTATTAGGCCTTGATGATAAAGACATTTGGTGGTAGAGCAGANCCACCAGTTTGATGTTTTAGGCTAATCCTCCTACCACTTTGGCTTTTCTTTCTAAATTGTCTTTGGAGACGGGTTAGCCTTCTTTCTTTTTGCATTTCTTGCTTTTTGGTTCTTTTTTTCCTTACTTCTTGGTTTGGATTTTACGTGCTTATGTTCGAAACATAAGTGCATTCGTATAGTTATGGTTATATGTAAAACCATCAAGCAAGGTCGTAAGTTGGACGGTCTTTTTGGGGTATTAGGCCTTGATGATAAAGACATTTGGTGGTAGAGCAGAATAATGTTTCATCCTACAACATCGAGAACCGGTGAAACGTAAGATGACGATATTATTCACCAACACTAGACTAGCAGGGCACCCTTGCCTTCTTAGGTTGTTGGTGATCCTAGCCCCGGCAGTGCGATTAACTTGTGGATAATCATATTTTCAATAAAAATAAAATAATAAGAGCAGATACGATAAGAACAGATACGCTACTCTCAAAATATTTTGACTACCAAAAATTGATACTACTTTTCTTCTATACAAGAAACCTATATATGCGTGTCAAAATATAAATTTTAAAAAGCAAAATTCGAATATCCACTTGTCAATCGCTGGTATTGGGCTAAGGAGTACCCACCGAAGTTGGTGTAGTAGAACACATTTCTAGTTAAATGTCGGGTTCTATATATACGGGTGACCGATAGTTGCCTTCGGAGTCCCTAGAAAATACATAATTCTGAGTCTAGCCCGACCCGAATGCTTACGGCTTTCTTTCTTCGGATTTTTTTTTATGTGATTTCCTATGGTTTCATCGAAATCGGATTTTTATGTGTTTTCCTACGGTTTCCTCGAATCTTTGTAAAGCACTTGTGATTTCCGTTCTTCGGATTTTCTTCGTATTTTTTACGGTTCTCTTCAATTTACTGTGGATCTTCTTCCGCTTTTTCTCGAGTCTTTTCAGGAGTCGTCGACCCTTGTTTTACATTTACAGCATTCACTTTTGTTATTGCACGCTTTCCTGTGTATACACATAATTCATGTCTGTAATATTACTGTTTATTGTTTACTGCGTTCCATAACATGTTCCCTTTTATAATTAAATCCTGCTTCTAAAGACATGCAAGGGACTTTTTAGGTTAGAGGCCAGTAGGACACCCGGTTTAGGAGGTACCCTGTAGCGACCACTAACCCAATAACTGTACATTTATGCACACCGCAAACCTGAACTTATGATCAATCTGTTAGGGAGCTTAGAGCAGCCTTTCCAAAAGCAGAGCGTGGAAGCAAGCGGACGGAGGGCGGCGATCGAGACACGACAACGAGGCGTAGGATGTCTCCTTAGAGTTAAGGTCCAATCGTACGATAGTTAAGAAGTCACCGGGGTTCTCACTGGATATGTGGCATCCCCTCCATTTCACTTCATTGACATGAAAATAATTGTTCCTCTTTTAAGCCATTTCCTTTTTATTTCCTTATATTTAACTTTGGAAACCTAAACTTTGCAATCTTGAAGACAGAACCACTGATTTTAATCGAGATTCTTCTTAAGAGATTTCAGTCATTTAAAATGTAATTAACTATAGAGATTTGTCTCTACAGGGAACTTAAGAACCCAGTTTAAAATAAACTTTATCTAATCTTCCGTATTAAATAGGGGAACTTGTCGGTCAATATAAAAGTCATCAGACTAAAACGGATGTCATAAAATATTTAGTTTATTTAATCGAGTCGCATTAGTAAGTAATATGTTTGTTCCTCTAGATAGATGTATTAAGCACATTGTTATGCTCGATCATTTAAACTATCACAGATATGAGATCAGTTCGGTCCGTACTTCAAAAATAATTAAAATACTACTTTTTCCAAATTATATATATAAATTAAAATAAACTTCTTTTAAAATCGGGCGTCGGGATATCCATTCCGGCGACCGACAAACATACCACACAATTCTTATGTATTTGCATATCTAACACTCAAAAGTTTCATATTTACACTTAGAAAATCTTGTTATCATAAATTTTTGCATGCAAATGTGTATTTCACTTTTAAAAAGATAGCAATGGTAGTATTTTTTATGTATGTTAAGTATTTGAGTAGTATTCAGGTAAATATGAACGTTTAGGTGCTAGATAAGCAAATATATAAGAATTGTGTCTTATGTATGAAATGCCCCGAAATGAAAAAGGGGAAAACTGCTTGCACAGAATGGCTAACTTGAATCAGTATTCAGAATAGAATTGGTATTCAGAGGGAGATAAAAACACATCTTGTATTTTCAGAAGATGTCCAATGGGAGGGTAAACTTACGTACATAAATATCACCCAATTCCAACGTATTTATATATCTATCACCAAAACTTTACTTTTTTACATTTATACGACCCAAATCTTTCTTGTCTCATAAGAAATACCACCATTGTAACTTCTAAAAATTGAAATACACCTTTCAATGTACAGGAAAGGTGAAATGCATGTAAAAATTGAAGCTTAAGTGGCAAGTATGTAAATATTCCGTTTTTTTAAAGATATGTAGGGAGACAATTAAAATGACTTTTTGCTTATACTCAATGATCATCATAATGGCAAGACTTTTAAAAACTGTTCGACGAAAATTTCCTCTTCCTAAAAATCACAGTTGTGATCTGGTTAAGGATTTCACACCTATTAACCTGCTTAATGTCACATAACAAAATATTCACAAAAGTGTATAATATCACATAACAAAATATTCGCTAATAATATTTCTAAAGACATGCCCATTTTGTTGGATTCCTCGTAGGCACTTTCATTTTGGGTATAGATTCCACGAAATGCATCATTTTAGCCCATAAAATTATTCATTCACCCTTAAGAAGGATGTGAAATTCAACTTTAAAATGGATTTAGGCCATTGATTTCCAAGTTTAGAACTTTATTCTCCTCACTCTTGCTAAAAAATATTTTCAACAAAAAATATTCTTTGGATTAAGGAAACTTTGATTTGTGCTAATGCTATCATTATTGTAAATGAGAAATTGGGTAAAAATTCAGATGCCAAAGGGAGATAAGGCAAAGTGACCTTGTCTCTCCTTTTTTGAAAAATTAACACTAATATTCTTCATAAATTAATTCACTTTCCTGCTAATTATGGTTGGACGTGAGGTGCAAATATAATTTGTCAGATCCTCTTAGCATAGCATACAATTTTCTGACGGAACTTTAATTTTATGTGATGCTAATTCCCAACAAATTATGAATCTTAAGATATTAGTTTTGTTATTTGGAGCATGTCTAGTCTTTATATTAGTCCTTTTCTCATTAATAAACAAGCAGGGATCCTCCTAACCCTCCGCCTAAGCACAGACGATTTTTTATCAAAAAAAGATGCAGGAAATAGAAAACAAAGGCACCTTACAAAGTTATTAAGAAAAGGCAGTACAACAAAATAAAAAATTGAAGTTCTCTAACATGTCAATTGGTATAATAGATTAAAAAAAAAAAGGTACCAAATGTAAAGGTGTAAGAAAAAAATTGGTCATAAAAAGTTGCAAGGCCATGATCGGCAAATTGTCAGAATATATGGAGTAGTGCACATACAAGACTTATACCACGATATAGAGAGCCATGGTGTAGAAATGGCCATACTCCTTCCCCATCGAAAATTTCATAGATACACAATGATTGCCCGGTCCTCTCCAGTTCACCTTCATCACGCTCATTCGCTTCAAATCCAAGCTTTTCAGACTTTTTAGCATTGTGATATAGATCCTCCCAAGATCCCAAATCTCTTTCTATTCTTTCTGAGATCTACAGATCAGTCAAACAGATGTAAGATGGTAAGAAGATTAAATAACCTCTTAGAAGTGGTGTGCAATATTTGATTATAACAGGAAAACCTAACCGAGCCACACTTCTTTGGAGGGTTTCTCTCAGCTTTAAAATTAGAGGTTCAAATATTGGTTTTGATTAGTGAGATATTTGATTTTCCGTTTTTTCGATCTGTTTGAGAATCACAATTTTGGATAAAACCAAAAAAAAAAGATTAAATGGTGATAAATTAAAACCCATTTTGCAATTCATATTTTTGGTTTTGTTTGCCTTCTCCATTCCAATGCCGTTATTGCTTATTATTTGATCTCATTCCCAATTTATTTATTTCCTATTTTATTTTATTCTATTTATTTTCTTTCCTAGTTATTTTATTTTGTTTTCATTGCTTTTCATTATTAAGTCTATTGTAATTAGGTTTAAATACCCTTCCTATCAATAAAATTGAGCTAGTCTATTCCAAATTTCAGCATTACATCTAAGTCTAGCCCTAGATATCCAACAATCCCCAGCCTCCTCTGCAGATTCCAACAGCTGTCACCTTCCCCTAGCAGTCGGGCTCCCTACAGGTTCAAGCAACTAGCCTATCTAAAGCACCATGTCTAGCCTCCTTCTGCCTTTGAAGCACGGTGTGGTATTCCCGGCTAGATACCCTGCTTATGCCGCTGAAGCACGTGTTCTGCGGTTTTGCCGCTGAAGCACGGCATGGTATCCCCTTCTGGATCACCTGCTCCTTCTGCCACTGAATCACAGTGTGGTATCTCATGCTCCCTCTGTCGCTAGTCTGCAGGAAGGGTTCTTGCTATTTGCAAGTCCTGCAAGTGTATTTGTTTCTCGTGATTCTACTGAAATTCATCGATGGTTCACAACAACATATCATTTGGCTCGGTCGAAATTATAGTTGATTCTTTCAATGAAATGAATCATCCTCAAAAGGTGTTTTTGACTCCACCAGAAGATCGACTCAAAATCCCACTCCCATGCTGACCGGAGGACAAGAAGTCAACATGATTTTTTTTATAACAACGCATAAGTTGAACGGCAAAAACTTCCCCCAATGGTTCAGAGCGGTCTCTTCGTTCATCAAAGAACGTGGGAAGTCCGGTCACCCTACATATGGAGCTTGGGAGGTGGAGAAATCCATAGTCATGTCATGACTAATCAACTTCATGGAAATGTCAATTAGTCATTCGTACATATTCCTTCTTTCAGCTAGTGCTCTCTGGATAGTTGTCTATGATACCTATTTGGATGTAGAAAATTCTGGACAACTCTAAGAAGTATCTAAAAAGACCTCAGAGGCAAAACAGGGGTTAAAAATCGTGACCAAAAACTATAATGACCTCGTTGCATTATGGATGGAATGCGGCCTATACTACGACTACAATTGAGATTCTCCAACCAATTTATCCCTCTTCCAAAAGATCGTAGAAAATGATCGTATGTTCCAATTCCTTGTTGGTCTTAACAAAGACCTAAACGAGGTTCGGGCCCATATTCTTCATTTGGATCATCTTCCTTCCGCTCGCATTGCTTTCACTGAGATTTGTCAGAAAGAAAGCAAGAGACTTGTCGTGTTGGACACCTCTACTCCTTCAGCTATCATCATTCTAGATCTCAAATAGTGCTCAACCCATTTGTGATTACTGTCACAAGGCTAACCACACTCGAGACAAGTGTTGAAAACTTCATGGTAAGCCGGCATAGAAACCCTCGACCAAATCCTCTAATGCCAAGGGACTCGCGACGACGGCCGAACTAAGCACGGCTCAACCAACTCTTACCCGGAACAATCCAAAGTCCTCCGAATCCCTAAAAAACTAGATGGAGTAATTTATCAAGCTTCTTGGAGCCAATCAAGTCTTTGTGGGTCCATCGACCTCCCATATTCAACAAGGTACCCTTCCTATGACTCTCACAGCTTATTCCTCTGCTAGTCAATGGATTATTGATTCAGGTGTCACGGATCACATTATTAGCTACTCGCAAACTTTCTCAACTTACTACCCATGTTCTTAAGAGATCAATTGTGTTGACGATAAATCTAACTCTAGAGTCTGTTTTATATGTTCCCCGATTGTAATGTAACTTATTNTTCTTAACAAAGACCTAAACGAGGTTCGGGCCCATATTCTTCGTTTGGATCATCTTCCTTCCGCTCGCATTGCTTTCACTGAGATTTGTCGGAAAGAAAGCAAGAAACTTGTCGTGCTGGACACCTCTACTCCTTCAGCTATCATCATTCTAGATCTCAAATAGTGCTCAACCCATTTGTGATTACTGTCACAAGGCTAACCACACTCGAGACAAGTGTTGGAAACTTCATGGTAAGCCGGCATATAAACCCTCGACCAAATCCTCTAATGCCAAGGGACTCGCGACGACGACCGAACTAAGCACGACTCAACCAACTCTTACCCGGAACAATCCAGAGTCCTCTGAATCCCTAAAAAACTAGATGGAGTAATTTATCAAGCTTCTTGGAGCCAATCAAGTCTTTGTGGGTCCATCGACCTCCCATATTCAACAAGGTACCCTTCCTATGACTCTCACAGCTTATTCCTCTGCTAGTCAATGGATTATTGATTCAGGTGTCACGGATCACATTATTAGCTACTCGCAAACTTTCTCAACTTACTACCCATGTTCTTAAGAGATCAATTGTGTTGACGATAAATCTAACTCTAGAGTCTGTTTTATATGTTCCCCGATTGTAATGTAACTTATTATCAGTTGACAAGTGATATTGATCGTGTTGTTAATTTCTCTTCTGATGGTTGTATTTTTTAGGATCGTCATTCGGAGAGGATGATTGAAACTACTAAAAGGGTAGCTAGACTCTACTACTTCCAAGAAAACATCACGGAGGGTGAAGACACGACACTCAAAGGTTGTAGCCTATCTTGAATCATCAAATGTCCCATTATGTAGTTACATTGTAGTTTAGGTCATCCTAATTTTCAAATTTTAAAAATTTTATATCCTCTGATGTTTTTTAATAAAACCTTTCTAACTTCAATTGTGAGACATGTCAGTTAGTCAAATATCACTGGTTTCTTTACCCACCTCACACTTACACACCTTATGCTNGGTACCAAATGTAAAGGTGTAAGAAAAAAATTGGTCATAAAAAGGTGCAAGGCCTTGATCGGCAAATTGTCAGAATATATGGAGTAGTGCACATACAAGACTTATACCACGATATAGAGAGCCATGGNCCAAGAAAACATCACGGAGGGTGAAGACACGACACTCAAAGGTTGTAGCCTATCTTGAATCATCAAATGTCCCATTATGTAGTTACATTGTAGTTTAGGTCATCCTAATTTTCAAATTTTAAAAATTTTATATCCTCTGATGTTTTTTAATAAAACCTTTCTAACTTCAATTGTGAGACATGTCAGTTAGTCAAATATCACTGGTTTCTTTACCCACCTCACACTTACACACCTTATGCTACTTTCTCCCTCATTCACAGGTACATATGGGGACATTCTCGCACTTTCAGCTACACCAATAAACATTGCTTCTTGATCTTAATTGATGACCACACTCGAATGACGTGAGCCTACATATTAAAAGACAAATCAAAAGTCGTTGTGACCTTCAAAAACTTCTACACCTTTGTCTTAACTAAATTCAAAACTCCTATTCAGGTCCTTCGAGCCGATAATGATCGAAAGTTTTTCATCTCTATTTTTAGTGATTTTTTGGTAAGTAAAGGCATTCTCCGCCATAATTCTTGCACGACACTCAATAAAATGGTAGTCGAGAGGAAAAACTGTCACATCATCGACGTTGCTCGTTCCATTATGTTTCAATCCCATGCCCGACACGTTTTTGGAACGATGTCATTCTAACTGCCACTTATCTCACAAAATGAGTCCACTCCAAAATCCACAAAATCTGAGCCCCCTTAATCATCCAAATGTCATGCTTCCCTGCCAATCGAGTCTTCTCCACTTTAGATCCCAAGTTTTTTTGGATGTAGTGCTTTTTTCGGAACAATGGTCTTGCTCGAAGCAAACTTGATCTCAGATCCATAAAATGTTACTTCCTCAGATAATCCAAAATTCAAAAGGGGTATATGTGTCTTGATATGACCACAAGTAAAATCTATGTAAGTGTTGATGTTTCTTTCTTTGAAAGTCTTTCCTATTTTTCTAGCTCGGCCTCTAGTGAGAGGGATCTTGAGTTCACTGACATTGTCCCTTATCCTACTCCTACAAATGATCCCCTATGTGCAGGCTGCAAAAGTCCCTCTATGAGCTAAAGCAGTCCCCAAAGACTTGGTTCGACAAGTTCACAAAAATGGTCGTCGGCCATGTTTTTACTCAGGCTCAATCAAATCACGCTCTCTTCTTTTGGCAATCCTCCAATGGCCAGGTAGCTATCCTTATTGTTTATGTCGATGATATTGCTCTTACAGGTAATCATCTCCTAGCATTAGTCCGTGAAAGACATTTTTGTTTCGTACTTCGAGATGAAGGATTTGTGATCTCTTCGGTACTTCTTAGGCATAGAAGTGGCTAGATCCTCTCGGGGAATTTGTCTGTCTCGACGCAAATATGTGATTGATCTCTTGACAGAAAACCAAAGCTATTGTTATTCCTATGGATCTTAATGAAAAATTATATAATATTTTCAATGATGTATCTTTCAACAAAACTTATTGCCAGCACCTTGTAGAAAAACTGGTCTACCTGGCTTCTACTTGCCCCAACATATGCCACACAGTTGAAACAGTGAGTCAATTCTCGCATGATCCCTACGAGCATCACTTCCAAGTTGTCCACCAGATTCTCCACCACTTAAAAGATACATCGAGCTCAGGTTTGTTTTTTTATCATCACGTCTCTTGATTTATTGTTGTTTATGCAGATGTTGATTGGGTCGGATCAATTCATGATCGGCATTCCACTTCGGGGTATTGCTCATTTGTATGGGGCAATCTTGTCACGTGAAAAAGAAAGAAATTGTTTGTGATTTCCCGAAGCAGTGTTACAGCTGAATTTCAATCCATGTCCTTAGGAATCTGTGAAGCTCTTTGGCTACGCATCATGCTCTGTGAATTTCGTACGCCAACTTTCGTCCTGCTGCAGCTCTTATGTGATAATAAGGTCGCAATCAGCATTGCTCCCAATCCAGTTCAACATGATCGTACCAAACATGTGAAGATCGACAGATACTTCATTAAAAAAAAGATTTGAGTCCGAAGAGATTTATGTTCATATGTGTCATCCAGTGGTCCACTAGCAGACATCTCATCAAGAATTTGTTTTGTCCTTTGTTCGATGACTTCAAGTCCAAGTTGAACATAACTGACAATATGCTTCAACTTGTGGGGGAGCATTGTATTATAACGGCTATTCATACGTCATTATTACTAATTATTTAATCTCATCCCCCTGATTATGTATTTTTTATTTTATTTTCTATCCTAATTATTTTATTTTGTTTCTATTGTTTTTCATTATTAAACCTATTGCAATTAGGTTTAAATACCCCTCGTATCATAAAAATTGAGCTAGTCTATTCCAAATTTCAACAGCAATCAATTGCTTTTCTAATTACAAATTTTCAATGTCTATTGTTTATCAATTATGTAATAAAAACCTGCATAATATATAAATTGCGCAAATAATCTCTGAATATAGCTAACTACAATTTAACCAAAATAATCGAACCAAATTTTATTTTGGTTTGGTCAAAATTTTTAGATAGCAGAAACCAATTGGTTTCATAAACTTATCAACCAAACCGACCAAATGCACACCCCTACAATATAGACACTGGTTGCGATACTTGAAAATAAAGAAACTTTTTTAACAACTAAATTCACAATAACGAAATTGCGCAGCTAACCTCCTCCATTTCCAGTCTCTCAAAATCTTCAGCAATTTCCATCTGACTGATATCATCCCAATCAAATTGAGTGGGAAATTCCGGTGAAGCAGATTCATTAAAGACCAGTGGACTTATTTGAGATTTGCGAGGTAATTCTTCCTCGAGTATATCTATGATGCTTTCTCTTTGGATTGCAGGAAGGTTGCTTTGATAATTTTCATTGTCAAGCAAATCCCATGACCATGTTTGTTGCTTAATTTGGGAAATTGACCCTGGAAGGAATGAATCCGATGGAAATTGAAGCAAACTTTCTATAAGATTTGCGAAATCGCTGATACAATCTGATACGAACATATTCTCAGCCAATAATCTCCCCTCATAAGCAATAGAATGGGCCAGTTTTGACAGCCTTTTATCTTCTATAAGAAGTAAAAAAGCACTGGCCAAGGTGTCTATATCATGAGGGCGGAAAACTAGACCATGTATTTTATCATTAACCTGTAATGCCAAGCTAAATTCAGAAAAGTAATCTGTTAACGAAACATAGAAATGTGTTGGGCTTCAAGAAAAGTTAGGTTCATTTACATATATTTCACCCAATTCCTATGTATTTACATATCTAACACCTAAACTTTACTTTTTACATTTTTACCACCCAAAACATTCATATCACATCAAAAATACTACCATTTTAACTTTTAAAAACTAAAATATACTTCCATGCATATGTAAGGTGGTATGTAAGAATTGAAGTTTAGATGTTATATATGTAAATACCTAACACTTGAGTGGTATGTATGTAAATCTTCCTAAAAGTTATAGGACAAAACAATTAAAAGAGAGAGGAGAGTGGGAAGACAGGTAGTTCGAATTTCACTTAGGATATGTCTGCTTATCCATCCATAAAAGTAAGTAGACTCGCCATTTGTGAAAATAAAAGTAGAGGAAGTCACTTCTTAAAAGATTATTTAATTATCAGCTGAGAATAGACACTTCCCCAATAAATATACTAAAATTAATAGATATAAATACAACCGATAAAAACATACTTGTTATGTAACTTTATATGCTCTAAAATATTATGTATTAAAATATGTATTATGTAAGAGAAAAGTGTCAAAATAGTCAACCGAGTTTTTGTAGGGGCTATTTTAGTCACATAGTCTAAAAAAGTGACAATTTAGTTACCGCTCTACTCCTATATGGGGACTACTTGAGCCCACATATTAAAAGAGCATGAGGTCTAATTTGACAACTTTACAGACTTAGGGACTAGGAAGGCCTTATGTAAATAGCTAGAGGACTATTTTTGCACTTTACTGGATTATTTAAAGAGAGATGCTAAGCATACCCGATTTTGTGCTCCCCATCTCACCGATACTTTATGGTAAATCATGTTATTTTTTAAATTGTTTGCAATCTTCTCTTAAATTACAAATGTAAGGTGTAAGGCTTTTTAAGAGATGAGTTACATAGATTGAATGAAAGTGTGTCGATAGAGTGTTATTGTCTTAAAGATATGCTATTTACAATAATTAGTAATATGTAATTGTGTGTTTATACAAACACAAAAAAAATGTTTTAATAATTTAAAAACCGTTAAGAATTATAAAAGTTTTTATTCAATATTATACTTGTTATATCATAGTAAATTAATAGTTATTATCCAGTAAACTATGCATTACATCTTCACTATTTTAGTAGAATTAATAATTTAGCATTAATTATTGTCTATAAAATTGTAAAATTTATTTCAGTATATTTTGTTATAAGTTATAGGGGAAGTTACATACATACTATACAATTCCTATATATTTACTTATGTAACACCAAATCTTTGACTTCTATATTTATAACACTCAAATATTTCTTATCGCATCAAAAATATCACTATGACTAACGTTTAAAAGTAAAATACAACTTTTCATGTAGATAAAGTGCTATAAATGCAAGAAAATCAAAATTTAGTTGCTAGACATGTAAATACACAAGAATTGTGTGGTATGCATGTATATCTTCCTAAATTATATTATTTCAATGTAAAAATAAATTTTGTATTCATGTGTATATGAGTAGCAGTATAATAGTAAGAAGGTAAGATAATCATAATTAATGACTTTCCAAACTTTGACTTCAAGGCATATGAGTCAAAAAGCTATTAATGAACTAACCGATTTCCTAAGAGGAAGCATTTCTCACTTTCCCGGTTAAGCAAGCAGTTGAAATGACCTCTTTCCCCTCTTCCCACTTTCCACTTCTTGCATGCTAAAAAAAAGGAAATTTACCCACCTAGCACACAATTCTCATGTATTTACATATCTCACACCTACATTTTCATATTTACATACATAGCACTCCGGCGCTTTAAAACTATGCATGAAAAGACATATTTCNTCGGCACTTAAAAGAAGAAAGTTATGTTTGGGGGTCGCCCGTAAGAAGCTGTCGGTCGCCGGAATCGAAATCCCGTCGCCCGCTTCGATATATATATAATTTTTAATTTACGTATATATATATAATTTTAGAAAAATATGAAATCAAACTGACCTCATATTTTCCATGGTTTATGAAAGAGCACTCAACCTCAAATCCTGTATCTACCCCGAGGGATAAACACAACTTGAGGAATGAGCCTCGATCAAATAAACTAGGAAAACATATGACATCCGTTTGGGTCTGAGAAACCGTTTTATTTGCCGACAAGTTCCCCTATTTAATACAAATAATTAAATAGGGTTTATTTTAGACGTGCTCGGAAAAGCTCCCTATAAGGGCAAACCCCTATAGTTAATTACATCTTAAATGACCGAAGTCGGCTAGGTTTAGAAAAGCTTCCTATAAGGGCAAGCCCCTATAGTTAATTACATCTTAAATGACCGAAGTCACCAAATTCTCGATTAAAATCAGGGAATAATGTCTTCAAAGAGGTCAAAAGGATAGGACTTTACAACGAAATCGGACGAAGAAG
>JXCR01026624.1:0-15855 GCA_002079205.1 Phalaenopsis hybrid cultivar
CTTAATAAGGGTATAGCTAGGTTCTGCACCAAGAAAAACCAAAAGGGTCGGCCACAAAGCTCCAACTCTAAATAATAACTAGATCTGGTGATTAACCATCATTGCCCTCAATACCATCTGAACTTCTTGATCTTGATCTTATGACAGGGCTATCATGAAAATCTATTTATTGTTCTAGATCAACAGTTCAATACTTTAAAACCCTAAACAAAGGTCCAAAATGCAAGATTATTCATGAAGGTAATCTTATTAACAAAACATAAATGCAACAAATAAGGAGAAAAATCCTAAAATTTTCCCTCCATTTCTTCCTTAAGATTCAAATGTCGAAAGCGCCTCTTCTATTTTCTTCATAATACTGATGATCTCTAGCAATCTTGGATGATCTCACAACCATTCGTCTTTTACAACCAAAATGACATTAGCTGCCTTTTCGATTACATCCACCTTTCCTACCACTTATCCAACATCGATGGAGTCAACAACTCAATACTAATGATAATATGATGCACTAGTTTAGAATCATAAGGTACGGGTAATCACATTCCATGATTGGAAATGCATTTTGAAAATCCAATAGCGATCAAAAGAGCTTGGATAAATTGCCAAAAAAACCTCAACACTAAAATAAGATAAGCTGCGGATGAGGTTACTTTGCTCACAAAATTTGATCATTCAAATTAGGAAAATAACGCAGTATTGCTAAATAAATCTAATATTTAAGAGCATTAACAAAAAAAAAGTACCTTTACAAAGATCCATACAATTTTTGCGAGGTTAATAAAATCTAAAAATATGGTAGGAACTGATTTAAGGGTTTATAAAAAATATTTAAGCATGACTCATGTAAAAAGAACATGTTTGATATTTACCCTATCTTTTATAAACATCGTAATATTCAATAAATAAAAACAAAAAATTAATTTCAAACCTTATATAATCCTCATGAGAAATGTAACTCTTAAGACCCTCAAAAACTACCGTCATTAAAATTATCATGAACACTTTACTATAACTATAAATTCATTCTCATAACACTGCATCATATGTCCCCTCAAAATAAATAAAAGTTATGTGATGATCTTTTGTTTTAATCTTTAGGTTTCTCTTAAATATCTTTATTCCATAAAATCGATTGATTCTCTAAAATCAAAATCATTTTTCTAGGCAATGTATCGATGTCTATTCCCATAACTTTACTATAGATTGATAAATTTAATTCCTCTATACTTATCAAATATATTGGATATCTCCCTTATTTTGGCATATTAATGCCAAAGCATTGTTCTCCAACTTTATAGCATCCTCTTATCAAAATATTTTCCATCTTGTATAAAGCATTTCCCTTTATTCATCTATCAAACAATAATCAAATATAAAAAAATTTCATTCTAGAAACTCTTAGTTTAAAATTTTTCAAAGTGACATTTTTATTCATTCATCATACCTTCATCTTTAACTGAGACCATATCAGCTCCTGAAAGATCTAGTTTGATCAAAGTAGCTAGATCCTCTATAACTTATCCTAGCTATTTAATTCTCGTTCTCATTCCTCGACGCCAATATAATAACTAATCAAAGCCATATAACTTTAACTTCACTTTTTAGCACTCCCATAAATTCTTTTCATATAACATTAACTTTACTTTTTAGCACCCCATAAAACTTCATTCTCAAATTGATTATAAATATTCTTAGTTTTTATTATTTTTGACATTATTTAGATGCCTCTCTTTGCATTAATAACCTTTTTCACCTCCTTATTTCACAACCAGATCTCCTTGTTCCTGCATAGCATATAAAAGGATAACCTTATGCTTTTGCACAACATATTTCTAAACTTTACTAAGCTTTTGTGGGAACTATTTTACGAAACTTTCCCATGCCACAATAAGTTGATTTCAACTTAAAATTTTAAGATTTTCCATAAAGAATTTTCTGATTCGAAAGTTAGTAGATTCTCAACAATTCTAACATATTATATGGATGCGGTCATTAGTTGATTAATTTTATATACTTTGAAGATTGTCATCATAAATAATAATTTAACAAATTGTAATTTTTGTTACATGAAAGCACATTTGCACTTGCTACTCTATATCCATTAAGAATCTTCTCATAAAACATCTCACTAAAAAACCTTTTAAGTTCTATCATATTATCCTAATGCAATTATCATTTCATTAATTTATACATTTTAAAATATAGATCATAAATAGAAATATATCAAAATTTTCTGTTTTTGCAAGGAATCGCTTATCTCCTGCTTCATAGGCACCAAGAACACCTTCCATTTCTTTAGAATTGTTATATCTAACTAAATTTAAAAAGCATAATCACTAACTAGACTTCGGGGCCCACATAATAATTAACTTATTAGCAATTAATCAAGTACTATAATATTCTCCTAAACAATTTTATTCTTTAGCAATCTATAACTACCATTCTTAAACCATTACAATTGTTAGCCTCAAAAAAACAGTAACTTACGACTCCACCTCCGTCTTAACCTCCCATTAAGTTTCTTACAAATATGTAGAGTATTTATTCCCCTTCTAATCATTGTGCCCACAAATTCTCCATGAGCCCAAAGCATTAACTGAAGATTTCAATAAATTTATTTCATTTATACCAAACTCCACCTCCGTCTTAACCTCCCATTAAGTTTCTTACAAATATGTAGAGTATTTATTCCCCTTCTAATCATTGTGCCCACAAATTCTCCATGAGCCTAAAGCATTAACTGAAGATTTCAATAAATTTATTTCATTTATACCAAACTCGAGGAAATATAAAATAAATTAAAATTCATGAAGAAGATGCTTTTTGAAGCATCAAGAATAACTCAAATTCCAATATTTGCTAACCAAGAGGCTACTGGGGATTTGTGTTGAACTTTAAAGCAGCGTGACGCCGGGTCAAACAAGCCATCGTGTTTGTGCTTTCATTTAAACAGTCTTATGTTGAGTCAAACAAAGCATCATTACAACGTTTTTTACATATTCCCTTTCTTTTTAACATCTTTATTTTCTGCAATCCAAAACAAATATAACACATTTCAAATTGCATGGCCTACAACACTGATTGCAAACCAATCAATAATAACACGAAAGTAACACAATGCAAAAATAAAAACCTCCATAAAAACCCTACAAATATAAGCTTTTGCAAAACTATCCATCCATCTTTCTCTTTTCACTATAGAAAAATGTTGCAATAACTAAAGTACACCATACAGTTTCACAACTTCAGAAAAACACTTATGGCAAAAGCATTGGGGCTTTTTGCTGCTACTAGGCTGCAATTACAAGTTTCACAATGGGTGGTGAATGCATGTACGATTTAAGCTAGAGGAAACCACAAGAATTTGGCTTTCCACATTTAACCTTTTAGGGCCTATTTGGTTGAGTGAATTAGTCGTGTAATGTAACTCTTTTGCAGGGATTTGACAAAATTATGTGTTTGATATGAAGAATTATAGATACAGTATACCGTATGAATGAATTCAACGTTTACACAACATTTGATTTTTGGCCGAATTTATAATTCGGCCGATTTTGTCAAATTTGAATTACGTTATTCATGTAATATACTATAGGCAAACTGTCGCCACCTAGTTACCGCCGTTGCCGCGGCCCGCCCGCCCACACGCTAGCCACCACCACCCGCCGCCAAATAAAGAATATTTTGAAATACATTATTTTCAATATAGTTAAAATCAAATAAAAGTATATAAATCGTGTTTATTTTCCAGTGAACCAAACAACTTCAAAATATTTCAAATACATTATAATCATAATCATAATACTCTATAAACATTTTACATTGCATTTAATTTTCAGCAAACCAAATGGCCCCTTAATGTTACTTTATACGAAATTCATTTCAATGTTTCAGTTACTATTAAAATGACATTTCCATCGTAGGCTGTTATTTTCTTCAAGCACCGGCTAACAACTTAAGTGTAAGATAAATACTATTTAAGCTTTGGTAGGATTTCTTTACAATTACTTGGAAACCACTTAGGATCATTTTCATTTTTTGTTTTCCATTTTTATTTTGTTTAATTTATGATTTGAGTAAAAACAAAACATGTTTGAAATTTTTTATTAAGATATAGTTGTTCTGAGCATTATTAGCTATATTAACTTATGACATTTTTTTTTATTAAGATATAGTTGTTTTTATTAAGATTATTTTGAGTGTTTTCAAAAACACGTTTATTTATTTTTAAAAATAAAAATAAAAATATATTAAAAGCACATCAAATAAATATATTGTCAAGAACAAAGTAAAAAACAAAAACAAAAAACAAAAAATGGTTCCAAAACAAGCCCTTAGTAATACAAACAAAAAAGATAATTTAGAATGCGCATAATTAAATTCCTATAGACGATGAAATTGTCGTGTTTATGTTTCTTAGACTCTAGCTTATTTTTTTATTATGTAAAAGTAATATGTTAATTAAATTATATTTAATTGTTTTAATAATCTCATTGCTAGCCAAAAAAAAATTAAAACTACAAATAATCATATAAGCATGAACTCAAAATATATGAATAATAAATTCAATGGGAAGCTTATTTGCAAGTTTTCACTCCAATAATGCAACAAAGAGCAGACATCCTGACCAAAGGTAGGCCTAGTATTGAGTTCCTAGTAAGCAAGTTTGGCATGACAGCCATCTATGTTCCAACTTAAGGGGGTTGTTAGAATTTAGGAAGTGTTTGTTTTAATATATTATATTATGAGGTTTTTTTTCTATTTCTAGAATCTAACATTATTGGTATGTCATAATTCATGTTTCTTTCTTTTATCATGGGGGGAGTTATGGTTGATTTTATTATATTCTTAATGTGGGAGTATCATCTGCTATTTATGTTGTAATCATTTTTTTATGGATTCGAAAAGGAATAATAATTTGTGTTGCTAAAAATTACATTTATCAAAATAATTAATCATAAAATATAGCTAATAATGCTCAGTTTTCTACTAACATTATAGTACAAAGGACAAAAATCTAACCATTCAAAAAATGTTTATCGTAGAATCTGCCTCTATAGTATGATTTTTATTCCAATTAGTGCAATGTGTTGCAGCAAAATTTTTACAATCTACTTGAGCATAGACATATTTCAAATAGCATATAATTAGAAATCAAATTTTTTTAATAATTATTTTATTTAAATTCAATCAATTTAAATTTAATATCGCATATTATGTCTTTTTATACAATAATATTTCCAAGCAAAAGCAAAAGACATGGGTATATGTTAACATGGACAATTTTGAAGCCTTAATGTCATTTAATAATATTAAGCATCGAAAGGGAACTCAAGTACATAATACCAACATATCTGCCAACTCACCAGCCCCCGATATTCCCTTTTTGTGGCAACTAGCGGAAGTTCAGCGACTCCACGTCCCAAGACACGTAGCAGCCCAGTAGATATAACTGATGAGCTGCAATCGTGTAACAAGATTCAGAAATTAAGTTACCAAACAAAAACAATAATAATAATAATCAGCTGTAACAATGTGTGTTCCAAAATCCTTACTTCAATGTCAAAGCCATACAATACATCCCCCCAAAATCTTGGTCTCTCATATTCCTACTGTGGAACATTAAAGAAAATATAAATTCAAGTTCAGAACAGTAAACCAATCTGAGTGAAAAAAATGGGCCAAACAAATAAGATTTAGGGTCATACCCATAAACCATGAAAGGAATAAGGTCACGACCAGAAATGGGTTCAACTATAGGATCAAATGATTCCTGTATAAAAAGGATGCTGAGTTGCTATAATGAAATTCCAGAGAAAAAAAAATAAATGTATAAAAGATAAAAGAACAATTAAAATAGCCTTGTCGTGGTAATTTAACTTCTTAAAGCAACATATCTAACAAACAGATAAACACCATAATCACATTCATCAATGCAGATATCCCCAAACATCCAAGATTGGGCAAATTACAAATAAATCACACCGGTGACTCTTCCATGAACCTCTATCACAATTCCCCAACAAGCTTTCATTGTGATTCCCCTTGCAAGCTCCCAAAGCAACTACTCAAGGAAGCATTCATCATGATGGACCCCCCACAAACCTCAACAAGCTCCCTTTGAGATTTCCCCACAAGGTTTTATCTCAATTCTTATGTCATAATTTAACAATGAAGACAAGCTCCCATCACGATTTCTCCATTGCAAGCTCCAGCAGTAGCACACCCTCCCATCACGATTCTCCCACAAGCTTCCATAACCATCCCATCTGATGATGTTGCAATGTTGCACATGAGCCATAATCACATTCATCAATGAAAATATCCACATTGTATAAAACAGCAAACATCCAAGATTGGGCAAAATCCAAATAAATCGCAGTGGTGAAGCCTCGTTTAGTGCAAACTTAGTGCTCTATAATACATAACATTAATTAAATCAATATTTCTTTGATAAAAAAAAAACTTTTTAACTTAATATACCAAATTAATTAATGTAGTACTCAATCATATTTCTTCAAAAAGTCAATAAAATCATATTAAATCTTTAATTTGCCAATTATATTTTTATATCAGTTATCGTAGTAAAAAAATTGCTTCCAAATTAAGATTTTTTAACATTATATCAAATAAATTCCCCAAAATTATCAGATAATATATTACTAAAAAATATGTCTTATCAAAATCAATAAAAGCTATATGCCGATTTTTTCTTTATTCTGTACTTTTCTATTAATTGTATTAATATATAAAAAAAACATCCATAATATATCTTTCTAACGTGAAATTAAATTGATTCTCCAAAATTAATATAACTTTATGAGTCAATGATCCATCACTCTCTATTAGAACTTTATTGCATAACTCATATGTTCGATTCTTAAATAGTTGGCACAATCTTAAATATATCAAATGTTCTTAAATATTAAATTTAAAATATTTCTTTTATCATCATTTAGTCTTCAAATTCCATTGAAAATTTGTTAACAAACCTCCTTAAAATACCCAAAACTCTTCAAACCTCAATAGATCTATCATCTAAACCTAAAGCCTATTATCAATGCATTTTATTCTAGAGCAAACTCACAACATATATTTTTAGATAATAAATAATAAACCTCATAAAACTATTCATTGTGATCTTTCAAAATAAATTATTGCTTTCTAAAAAATCTATATCTTTCTTTGATGTTTCTATCAATAAGAAAGATCCTATTACCTGCATTTATAATTCATCTAACATGATAAAAAATCCCAGAACTTTTATACTTGGTATTAACTATTCTTAAATATCCTCTTTTAATCTTTAATAACAAGCACATAATAGGAAGCATAAAAAATATAGTATTTACGTGACTTAAAATTTTCTAACTTTACTACACCGTTACCGGAATTTAACAAACCCCTAAGAGAAAATAAGTATTATTACGGAATTCAAAGTCTGAAACTACAGCAAACAACTGAGAAATCTGAAATTACAACAAAACAACAAGTCTGAAACTACAGCAAACGAGAAGCCGAAAAGTCAAAAAACTAAAATAAATCAAAATCAAGCCATAAATATTAAAAAAACACTTAAACAGACCTACTACTATTAGTAGTGGGCACCACTCAAATTGGGCGGAGCTTCGACATAGAAGGTTAAAGCTTCTGACTCCTCATAATATGGTGTCAAATCGAACACATTGAAGTTGACGAAGCTGTAGTAACCTCCAGGGATTAGAGGGTCTTCGACTCGTCTCTAGAAACACATGGATACAGATGTCAAATTCATCGTCCCACAAAACATTTGAAAAGATTTCCCAAAATGCAAGTAACCATCTCTATTTCAACCATATGTGGATACATTGTTGAACTGAATTAGAACATCATGCCAAACATACTCTGCAGAGTCCTCCAAAAGTAGTAGTTCATTCCTATCTAAAGTGAAGACAAGTTGAACCTCCCCTAACGATAATAGCCCTAGCAGTAAGCTGTCAATCAGAATATCATGAACTCTCTCTATAGTGGTTGCCCTGTGTCTGATATTGGCTCTTATGTCTCACTACCATCTAGCATCACAAAATTGATCTCACTGACGCATCTCTCATGGCAAAAGCACCTATAACCTTAGACTCCACATAAAATAGAAGAACTATATGTTTTTTTATCATCGATGAATGAATAATTGTTTTGAACCCATCATGTTGAGGCTTGTGATCAAACTACCATGATCTACCTAAAAGAATGTGGCAGGCATCCATGGGTACAACATCACACTACACCTAGTCATGCAACTGATCCTCAATATAAAAATTTACGAGGAATCTCCTGTCAGAGCTAACTTAATTCCCCTTTTTCCACCAATTCAAGGAATATAGATAGGAATATCTCTAAGTAATGAGACTCAACTTGTCAACCATCTATGTAGAAATCACATTCTAACAACTACCTCCATCAATGATAAAGTTGCGCACATTTCCCTTCGCAGTGCAATAAGTATATAAAGATGTGGTGAAGCCACTACTATTATTTTGTAGCCTCAGTCTGAAGCACCTTTAGAACCACAAGTATTGCATCCTCATCAGTTAGAAACTAGTACTTCTACACATCCTTACTATCTATCATGTTTCTAGTAACACTGGCCACTTCTACTACTCCTTGAACAGTGAAAGAGAGAACTCTGGTAATAGGGTAACTGGAGATGATGCGTCCAAACCCATGACATCTAAAACATTTCCTTGCAGGAATTATGTTGGGTATACTACTCCTCTCAGGCTTCTTCCCACTCTGATCAGCTCTATCATCTTTCTGGGTTGTTTATACACATTTCTCAAGTATGCCTCTATTGGCTCCTACTATGGACAATTGTCTGATTTACGATGATGTCCTAATATGCTTCTATTCTTTCTTCACCCTCAAGGCCAATGTCTGAACATCAGTTAATGACCAGCAAGACTGCAACTAAATGGCATGTGTAATGGCCAACTTCGGACCTTCCTAAATACCTGGTTATGGTGTTTTCCTCTGGCTCTTTTAACTCAGATTTTAGCATGATTTGCTCAAACTCCGTTGTGAAACCCTCTACTGATAACTCCCCCTGATGTAAGTGATGTAGTCTCAAAAACATGTCTTAGTGGTAGTGTGGGGGAAGATACCTCCTCTGCGTCTCCTTCATCTTTTGCTAAATAGTGAACTTGTTCATACCTTTTCTCTGTCTCTCTCCTAAGATTTTTCCATCACAGAAAGGCCACTTGTTCAGTTGTATGGTAGCAAGTTTCACCTGCCTATCAGCTGGCACATCCTTATACTCAATAATTCTCTCAACAATCTACAACCACTCAATGAAATCATCGAGATTCATTCTCCACTTGAAATTTGGTAAGTCTAGCTTCACACCCCATGTCTCTATGTCCTCCAACAATCATTCCATCCTTCGGCCTTGTCTGATATTGAATCTCAAAATAATGTGGCATATCCTCCTTTTCACTGGAATCATCTCTATGGAAGGCATTCAGTTTTTTCTCCCTCTCTTTGAATCTCATTATCACGGTCGAGAGTGATCTCTTCATGGGTCACTTCCTCAATTTCAGCAAATCTTTGTTGAAATCGACAGATTTTCCACTCCATCTCTTACATAGTAAGTTTCAGATCGGCTTCCGACACTTATCCCCCCAGTGGCATGGCTAAGGTTTATGTTTAGTAGGTAAAAAAGGGTGTATGGGAATGATTTAGGGTGCAAAAAAAAAAACTTAAGGTTGCTGATTTTGAAAATCAACAATGGGAGATTAGAGTTAAATCAAGATTTAGCTATGGTTTGGTGGGCCTAGGTCACCCTAGGATGGAACTAAGGTTGAGCTAACTCTAATATCAAATAATGTCATAATTTAACAAACACCCAAGGGAAAAAAAGTATTTTCACTGAATTCAAGATTTGAAACTACAACAAATAGTTGAAAAATCTAAAATCAACACAACACATTAACTAGGGTTGGACCTATGGTGTCGAGGGGATATTTAACAGCAGGAGAACAGATTCAGCAAGGTGCCAACAAGTTGGTACAATAGATCTGTCGTTTCCTAGTAAATGACCAGCCATAATGATAAGGAGAATGGCAAAAAAATTGTCGATTCTAGAGTTGAATGGCAATAGGGTTCTGTGTGTATGTGTTGGGGGGTGGGGGGGGTCGAGGGGTGGTGCAAAAGCAAGGGGACAGTGGCATGGGTGAAGGGAATCAATGCAGGAGAGAGCAGGGGAAGGGTAGAAGAGGATACACACAACCTCAGAAATAAGATACAACCGGAGCGCCACTCAGAACACTTGCATACATATTTAGAAAGAGAAAAATCAAGCCGACAATTTTAAAAACTCAAATTAATCAAAACTAAACCTTAAACAACAAAGAAACACTTAAATAGACCTATTACTATTAGGAGTTGGCCTCGCTCTAATTCGGCGACAACCCAGAGAGCCAACTGACCCTCCCTCAACTTGGGCTGAACTGGTCCACGGTCCTGCCCATCCATCACGTCATGTGCTCTTTATATGACTTCAAATTTTCTAATAATCATTACAACATCAATAATATTTAATTTTTGTCACTCCTTAGAAACATATCATTTTTCATTAATAATATTTTATATCTTCTCTTTTAACCACTAAGTATTCTCATCAATTTAAAGGTTAACTCTAGAGCATTCTAAAATTTTTACAACAATCTTCTTAATGAAACTAACCATCATTTTAAATATTAAGTTTAGCTAAACTAAGCAAATAAAATTTGATTACCTTAGAAGTTTAAATTTAAAGATTAATAATTTTCACATTTTAAATTCCACTATCTTATCCTAGAGAAACCATTTCTCTTAATTTTTTATACTGTTTCTATAAATGTCCATAACTATTATTGTATATTGTCTGCTCAAACTGTCTCCTTGAATCATCCGACCATCTTTTTAAGATGATGTTTCACTCCTAAGAAATTAATTTTTTTGGAAATTTGATGGCTCTATTTTTATAACCGAGTATTTATTCTTCTCTTTTAAAGTGTGTAATTTTGTAAGATCATATGCTATAACAAAATCAAGTATGGTTTCTTTTTATTGAATTTTTATCTACTATTTCATATCCACCCTGAATCCCCCCATAGCACATCTAACTGGAACTTTATTGGTTCTCCCAATGCATTTCAGTTTATTATTCCATAACCATCATGAATCCACTCATACCCTATTCTATAGGAAACTCTGTGAAAATTTAATCCACTTCCAATGAATATATTTTCTTCTCAATTCTTCCCTCTCTTTCACAAATTATTTCTTTTAAAAGTCTTCTAAAAAAACTAGAGTATAAATATAAACAACATTCTTAATGTCCACATTGATTATCACTAACTCTACTCATTCAGTTAGTTTATCTTTCAACTTTTTATCTGGTACTATTACAACCATATTCAAATTATTAACCTTTCCTGAAATTAATGTTTACAAGCATAATTTTCTCCTTTCTAAGAAATTATTCATATCTTCTTATGTAGGGTAGTTTTATAATTTTCATATTATAGTTTTATTTAGGAGTTTCTTGTTCTAAGAAAAGTTGCAAATGAGTCAATAAACTCAAAAAGGTACTCATGGGTTGTTCATAATTATTTAATTAGTTAATCAAATAAACTCGAAAAATTTTATAAATACTTGACTGCTAAATTAGCAAAATTGAACAGCTTGGTGCTTGATTCACTTGCGATCATGAAACTATCATATAAAGCCTATGCAAGAGAAAAAACAAGGATTAATTTTCCAAAGGAGTTCTTCTAAAAAAAGATGATGAATTAATAAGGGGTTGGAGGCCTAATTCTTGAATATTTAGTTAGTTAAATTATTTAACCTTCAGTTGGATTATAACTAATGATAAACTAAATAAGGCATTGCAAAAACTTAAGTTATGAGATGATGCTTAAGAAAAAAATATGCATTAGAGATTTATTTTGGTATGAAAGTAACCATTGTTAGGATATTGTTTAAATCTTATGAAATAATATGTGATGCTTCCCAAAAAAAATGTGGGTGTCCGATTCTATTTTCTATCAAATCAATTTTGTTCATAAACACAAGTTAACATGTTTATAGTCATTGACATAATAGTTTTAGTTGTTCATTAAGTAGTAATTCAAGTAAAATCTTACTTTTAAAACCCCACCATCTGCTCATGAATAAATTCGATTAGGTTCTATTGAGTAGCTAACAAAAAACTCAATAGTCATTAATGGGCTCCACAAGACTAACTTGGTTAGCTAACAAGCTACGCTCAACAATAGAATGAATATGACCTGTTTAATTTGCTAACAAGAGATTTGATAGCATGGCTTGCTAATTGGCTTAATAAGGCTTATTTATTTTTCCGAATAAGCTGCATAACAATAGCTTGATAATCATAATATAAATCAAACTCAAGTTGAGTTCAAACGAAGATCAAACAACCATGATTTTAAATAAACAGAGATTAAATGCAATCACATAAACTAGAACTGAACTCGGGCCAAGCTCAAGCATAATTTTAACAAACAAGCTGAAGTTTGAACAAATTCATGCTCAACTTGATTCAGTTCATTTGCAACACTAAGTTTGGGGAAGAATTCATTGGTTTTATTTTTAGGTTGTAGCTATTAAAGGAAAAGGTTTGGCAAGGAGGTTCTCATCCAAGCAGTTAAACCAAAGGGAACAACAGTTACCTTATATGAATCTTACAACCCACAGTTTGAGAACATGAGGTTGGCCAGTTTAGCTTGGAAGGGATAGAGGAACAATCCGGTAACAGTAAACTTCTTTCAATTGTTTGCAATACACGACAATAGACAATTGTGCTTATTACTCCCCAAAATCAATTTATGTTGAGGCATAATACTTAAGAGTGACAAACTCACAAATCTTAGCTTCTCTTTGCAATCAAGTTGTGGTATATAACTTCTAGGCAACGCCTTGGCACTAATAAACTTCAAATTTTTATTCATTTCATTACTTTTGATGTGAGTTCAACGGTTTGGTATTAACCCAATATCAACACTCAATCTACGTCAACCAAGCTTGAGATTGACAATGATAGCAATCAAAAAACTAAAATGTCCAATATATATATATATATATACATCCTAATTGTGACAGAAAAACTCACTATCCAAAAAATTATTGCGCTTAGGAAAAAAAAAACATAGCACAAGAGCCCACGGCATCAAGACCAAATTTCAAAGAAGCAGCATTTGCAAGAAAAGAAAGAGAAACACAAATCAGCCACCTAAACAAATGAGAAGATTGTGATAAGGTTCTCAATAAAAAAGCAGAAGGGATTGATCCCATCAAATATTCTCCTCACCATAGATGCGCATGGAAGGAATCCACAAAGTAATTCTCATTGCCAAAAATTATTGTCAAGATTTGTTAACGCGGACAAATTCTCATCACAAGAACTTGCATTACAATGCTATAATGAGACTTGAATCTTATAAGAGATAAAATTTACAATGCTATAATGAGACTTGAATCTTATAAAAGATAAAATTTAAGTGTTGAAACAATAATGGTTAGTTGCATGGCGAGAGCCACCAAGCAACAAAACATAACGAAAACTCATATGCTGTAAAAAATTTCTAGCCTCGCCGCATCAACAATCCAAACGATACCCACGGATGGAAATCAAGTTGACGACCCAAAGGATCAATCCAATGGTAAGATTGGTGAGGCCCTATGAAGCAAATGGATAACTGCCATCTTTTTAGTATAGTAATCATAGGTGTAAATGGAAAAATTAGGTCATTTTATAAATATATTTATACATAGCAAGTTTTTGCTATTTATTGGTATCCTACAATTCCTTTTTCCCCTCGTTGACTCTTTTGTATATGAAAAAGTAATAAGTCATTCAGCTTCCCAATTGGTCATCACCAAAGCCATCAAGCCAATAACCTCTCTAACAGATCAGTTATTCTTATCGTTATAGCAGTTGTTGTCTACCTCAACATGAAATCCATATAAACGTAACATTGTGATATTTTCCCAAAATATGATATGTCCACATGTATATATATTCAATCTCCAAGCACAATAGTTTCAAGGAAAAGGTTAAGGAAGCATAAGAATGGGTGGTCTATCAGGAAGTCTGAATATGAAAAGGTAAGAGAAAAAGGCAGAGAGATGAACAAGAATGATAGAGTTCAGATGAATTGAAGAGTTTAAGTAGAGAAGAAAGAGAAGAAATAGAAGTCAAATAGAACTATAGAGCTTAAATGAGAAAAGTAAGTCTATGCATAAAGTCTATGCTATCGAGGATGAAATCATTCTCTAAGCAGGAAAATATTAAAATCTGATGTCTTCGATCAGTTTACTATGTAAATAAAGGAGTTATTTGTATCTTACAGGTTTTCTTTTTAATAGACATTCCAATATATGTCATTTAATTTGTTAGTAAAATATTAACAATTTGCTAGTATTTTATTAATAGTTTGTGTTCTTTTTTCTATCCATGAGTATGAGAAATTAATTTGGCATTCATAAAATTTCTATTGGATGCGAAGATGCTTTCTGATTTATTAAAGCTTTGAACATTAATCTTATTTGAGACATTCAACTCTTACAAGGAGAGACAAACTCCATGTTTAAACATAAAGATTTTAATCTTATTACTACTATTAATCTTCTATAACTTTCCATATTCTCCATTACCATTTCTAGTTTATCTTCAAGGCCGTCTTGCATCAAAAGATTATCAAAGCTACAAATTTGTACAATTTTACATGCAAGGTCGCTTCAAAATTAACCTGAAAATCTTTTTCAGCTATTTTCCAAAAACTAGAGCAGTTTTGTCCTTAGCAATAAAGCTATTGTTCATGCAATAGCAGAGTTAAAATGCACTAAGAATAAATTCATTATTTATAGAATAACAAACCTACCAAAATCACTTCTTCCCTGCCATGTTTGATTGTACCCGCTCTCTTACAGCACAAACATCCATAAAACTCACAATCTCCACTAAAATAACCCTGCTCACAATCTCATTAATTTTCTCTAACAAACTGGCAACAAATCATCAAAATTTAAATCTGCCCTTAGCCAACATTACAACCCCCCACACCCCCAAGAAGCAAACCAAATAAAAGAGAAAAATCAACGAAAAAAAAGGAAAGAAAAAAAGGATAAAGATAAAAATGACAACCAGACTCCACAACTCAGTCATAAATCATTGTAGAACTCCATAAACAACCCACATCCTTCTACAAACCATCTATCTTCTTCCACTTCAGAAATTTTAAGGAAATCTTACTGATTTCTTTAAGGGCATTTGGCATTGTGTTACAAATTTGAGCATTGATTCCATAGACTATTCCTAGATGAGCTTGATACTGTTCCTTCACTATCATAGCACGTTTTAGTTCATTAGAAGAACCATCCATCATTCAATAACGCATAGATGATTTGGTATGATGTTCATTTTGAGGGTATTATCAATATCACTCTTCCGAGTGCAGTTTCTTTTAGCCAAGGCATATAACATAGATATATATTATAAGAAAGTATTTTATTAGAGTTAGTTTCTATCTTTTAAAATTCATTGTTTGAATAGGGTAATTCTAGTCAATAAAATTACTTTTTAAACAAATTGCAAGCAAACTATTAGCATTTTAGTTAGCTAACTCTATAAAAGGTAATTCTAGTATTTTTGTTAGTAGTTTATTAATTAGCTAGAAACCTGTTAGCTCTTTATTATTTCTTTTGTCTAAAAATATGAAAACTTTATGTGAGATAGTTAAACTTCTCATTTTAAAAATCTTCTTCATCTATTCTGGAATTTTATCCATGGTCAGGCGTAAGGCCTGAAACTCTACT